>JAMXBD010003268.1:0-129521 GCA_024138025.1 Combretum micranthum
TGTTTAGAGTCAGTGTTTCTCTTTAACATGTTGTGGACGGAAATGAAATTTCAATAAATCCTAAAAGGAGAAAGTTATAAGGAATAGTCAACTCCTAAGAATATGTCAGAAATCAGAAGTTCCTATGAACGGCAAGATATTACAAGAGATTTATAGAGGATTTCTCCAAGGTTTCTAAATCCTTTGATAAGAATGACTCAAAAGGAAGTGAAGTATGTGTGGGATGATAATTGTGGAAGTAGTTTCCAATAGTTAAAAAGAAAAGTCAGTATCTGCACCGGTGATAGCTTTGCCAATGAGTAGTGAAGAGTACATTATTGGTATTGACACTATATAAGATCTGGATTGTGTTTTGATGCAACGTGGTAAAGTTATAGCATATGCATCTAGATAGTTAAATCCTTATGAAAAGAATTGACTCACTCATGACATAGAATTGATAGTCATAGGTCACACGTTAAAGAGTTGAAGACACAAATTACTTGATGAGAAGTGTAAAATCTTCATGAATAACAAAAGCTTGAAGTATATTCAACCAAAGAGATCTGAATATGAGACAAAGGTGTGGTTGGAACTAATAAAAGATTTTGATGCAGATATACAATATCACTTTGGAAAAACGAATGTTTTGGTAGAAGCTCTGAGTAGGAAGAGGAATGAGAATTTAGTTGATTTGGTCACCTCAAAGCGATATTTGTTAGATGACATGAGAAAGATCATGTTAAAGAGTAGAGAAAAAGTATTGAGATAACCAATATAAATTAGAGAACAGTTAAATCCTATGAAGATATGAATGTGCTTGAGGAATGGCCATTACAAGAAGGAAATATGTTCTTAGTGAGTTACGAGAAATCTTGGATGGTGAATAATGATGACATCTACACTAATCTATAATGATGAATTTTGAGATGATTCTCAAAGAAAATTTATATGAATATATAAATTGTTATATAAAAAGGCAATACAAGTTTGGGGGACAATTGGAATGGCACGAATGGTAAATAAAAAAATTATGGATTAATTATGGTGTTTGACAATAGTGAATTTTTTTTTTTTATTAACCAATAGAGACATAGATGTTACAATAATTTGAAATAACAAAGTAATGTAAGGTTTGATCATTAGAGTTAGAGTTGAAAAATCCTAAATTCCATGATTTGAGTTTTCTGATTATTAATTGAAGGATTATAAGGCGACTACGTCCTAACGAAGTTTCGATGGAAATGGTGGTAATTAAAGGTAAAGCATAATGGTTTAATTGTGTTAATGAGTTGAATTGAGTTTTCTATAGGAAAATCTACAGTTGTTTTAGAGGATGTAATGATTGATTAATGAATTAAGATAAAAGTATATAATCAAAGAACATCTTTTGTTGAGAAGTAGATTTAATAGTTATATAAGGATATCAAATCCAAGTGAAGAACAATCACTTAATATTGGGCCAATAAATGGATTTGTATGGTGAAACCTGGAGACAAAGTGCATTAGTAATCTAAATATCAAAGAATTATTAGAACATTAGGAGTAATGATGTCAAAGGAAGAGTTAAAAGTCATTTGATGATTTTAAATGTTTACTTAAGGACATAAGTATTAATTTTAATCTTCATATATATATTGATGCAAAATATAAGAAAATATATTGGATATTAAGAAAACATATTGGAAGAAGTATGGTTAGTTAATGAGCATTTTGAGATTAGATGAATGATATGCAAGTGATGTGAATTATTTTTATATGGAACAATAAGGATAAAAACTAAGTTGAATCAATGGAAGTACAAGTAACTCAGTGACATTTGGAGCTCTAGGTTAATGTAAGATTTGATTTTTGGAATTTAAATTGGGAACTATAGTTATGAGTTTTTTAGCTTTCTAAACATCGCTCGAGGAAACTGAATCGGAGATTTAATACAATGAGGTCGAGGCAAAATTTCTTGATGAATATTGTTAATAAGTTTAAGTTATAGTCAAGAGGTATTATGAAGTAACGGAGGAAGTGAATCAAAATTTAGTGGTGAAAATTAAGAATTAAAGAGACGTCAATGAAATTATATTCTAGCTATCAGATATGAGTATGAAGATGGGTCAATATGGTATAAAGAATTAGAAACAAGAAGAAAAGGAGTGACACAGAACTAATGGATGCATGGATAAAAAGGAAATAGTGATTTGGGTAACTTTCGAGGACGAAAGTTTCTTTTAGGAGGGGAGAAATGCAACATAAAGATAAATATTTTATAAAGAAGGGCAAGTTTGTCATTTGTTATAAAATAAGAGGGTTCTATGGTCAACCCTGATAAATGAGATATTATTATTAACCCTCACATTGATGATGGTCAACAAGTCTTTAAAAATAATAAATCTTCAATAAATTACGATAAAGGGCAAAAGTTGTCATATATTGAAAAATAAGAGGGTTTTATGGTCCATCCTTAGAAGTTTTATTTATGTATATTATATGGCAGGCATATAATACATGAGGTGTCTTTTCGTTTCCTGTGCTGTTACAAGAATTGAAGGATTTCGTGTCTTTTCATTTTATGGTCCAGCTAGATCTGCAGGTACGTTGTCGGCGTAGGGCCGGCGTATGACCAAATTTCTATAAATACGAGACGCGAAAATCATTTTCGACAGAATTTTTCTTTATAATATTTCTCCTTCGTGAGAGAAATTTTTGAAGAGTTCTTGGAGATATATGCTTGGAAAATCATCGGGAGAATATTTTCTTATCCAAAGTAAGTAATCTTAATCTTTTCATTAGGATTCTTTACAATTTATATAAGTTTCTTAGGGTTTGGTTAAATTTTTATATGAAGGATTTTGGAGAAAAACCCTAGCACGTGTGAGATTAGTAAATTGGTGAATGCGAGACGGGTTTTAGCGAATCAAAATAGTAAGTAAATCTCTTGTATTATGGATTCCAACAAAATACGATCTACACAATCTTAATATATTGCGAATTAGGGTTTTGATGAAAATAATTGATGATTGTAGAGTTTAGTGTGGTTCCTTATTATTCTTGAAGATAATTGTGGAGATTGATCAAAATAGACAGTGCAGATAATGAAGATTTCTTTTCAGGTTAGGATTTTTGGAGAATTCATGTTTGTTAAGATATTGCGATCATGTATGTTGATACATATATATTGTAACAGGACATTTGGAGTTTGTGAAACTGCTGTTGATGTGGATATAGGAATTGGTGGAGTTTGGGTTGACTTTGTGTGTTGTCGGTATCAAATTCTAGGGATTTGATTTGGATTCCTGAAATTTAGAAAGGTACGACCAATCCATTGTTTGTTATATGTGCTTGTAGATTAAAATTTTTGTGAATGGATGTAGGAACAGAATTGCATAATGAACTTAATAAATATTCAGCTTAATAATTGTCTGTCTGATTGTGGTTGGCTTTGACCAGTAGAGACCTGGCAGATAGTGATACTGGTGAGGCACCCTAATGATCTTAGTGTGAGGTTGTCCCGAGTGGACTCGTGCTAAAAAATGATTCCGGTAGAATTTAGGTGTTCAGGAATTGGGATGTTTGGGGAGTAGCCATTCATCCATATATGTACATATGATTAACTATTTTCAAATCAGTTGGATGTTTCTATAGCAGAGTTTGAGTTACTCTGGGTTCAGGATTTATGTATACTAGATTCTGAACTGCGTTGTTTTGCTGAACTAAAATAGATAATAAACTATTGTATGCATTTAGTTTAGTTGCATTTATTTATACAAGTTGTTTGTCATAATCTTGCTTGAACTGGATTGGATATTATCGTACTGGGCTTCGCCGCTCATTCTATTACATTTCAAGTATAGGTGATGATAATGTGATTTATGATCTTTCGGGTTTTGATATCATCTATGAGGATGGGGATGGCGTTAGCGGTCCTGACTACCCTGCTGATGACTAGTTGTTTAGTCATAGATGATATAGGATGGATCTGAGAAGACTTTAATGATTGATTTATATTTTGTTTATTGAAATTTTAAATTGTATTTGGAGATTTCATGTGGTAACAGTTTTAAGGTATGGTTTGACTTGTTGACCTGCAATTATGTCAACCATGACTAGTAAGTTGATTATGGGGATTACATACTTATCATATGATTTATTTTATTGAGGACTACATATTTTTTTTATATATAGCTTGAGAGTTATACAGGTGATATTCGTGTTGTTTGTGGAAATTATAGCCTTAGCGTGTTCTATTAAGAGAGAACACGTGGCGGGTTGTAATGCCAACAGGTCGGGGCGTTACATTAGAGATAGTGACTTGAGAAAAAAATACTATATTTCGATTAGCTTTCTTTGAGGCTTTTAGTATTTGAAAGACTTTCTTATTATGTTAAAGTTTGGATTTTTTGTTTATGATGTAGGTGAATTGAGAAAGTTTTACTTCTTTATAGTATTAAAGTTTTTAAGTAACCTTATTATGAGCAACAGGTGATACATGGAATATATATTTGTGGATTCTAGTAACTTATAGCCTTAGCGTGTCTATATTTGTTAAGGATGCATGGCGGGTTGATTACACCTTTAGGTTAGGGCATTACAGCTTAAGTGGTATCAGAGCAATAGGTTTTGATCTCATTAGATTTAGGTCAGGAACTCTTTGGTATAGTGAACATTGATGAAAGGGGAAGAAAATAGTTGGGAATGTTTATTTATTTAGTAAGTTGTATTGTCATCCTATAGTTTACTTTAGTGTTATGATCTTTTAGTGTTTTTATCTAATCTCATAGATGCTATGTTATTCTTGTTAGTATGCCTCCATGAGGAAGAGCCCCTGATGTTGGTTCCTCCAGGACTAGTGAGGAATAATCACTAGAGAACCAACCACACTTGAATCAAGTGCTTAAAGATGTAGCCCCGCCATCACCAGCTCCACCTATAGGACAACAGGAGCCAGTAGATGTTGCCCAGTTGATGCATGCTGTCAATGCTCTTCTGGGAGTAGTTACTCAATAGCAGCAAAACATGAGGAATGATATGCAAGTGATTCAAGCTAATGCTAAAGCTTGGAGACAAGAGACCTAGAGGTTGAATGGCAATGGAGGCAATGGAGCTAGGTATGCTCATGTCTTGAGTTTGAACAAGTTGTGGATCTAGTCTATAAGTTTGAGCTGACACCTAAAAGACCCTTAGATGCACAATTGTGGATGGAAGAGGTGGAGAAAACTTTTGCTGCCTTAGATATTCCAGACATAAGAAGGTAGAGTATGCCTCCTGATAAGATCATATTTTATATAACTTGTTGATGTTTAAAAGAGCTAGAATGGATATTTGTTTTGATTAAATTTTATATTTCAGGACTAATTTGGACAAAGAAGTCAAAACAAGAGACTTTAAATAAAAAATGGGAAAAATTGAAGTAAAGGCTGGCATTTCAACATTCAAAGCCGGGCGGAGATCAGACGGCTTACACCCAAGGCCGCTACCAGCACTGCCAGCTTTACAAGATATTCACCCAACAACACTGTAAGCCGCCTTAAAGCTGCCAGCGTAGAAGATGAAGAAGCCAGCGTACTTGAAGGCCGGCAGCTCAGAATTGGAAAGTCACCACTTTGAAGGAGTTACAATATACACCGGCTCCTAAGCCGCCGGCGTTGGGGCAGTGTAGGTCAAAAATTTGAAGAGACATGAAGATAACGAATGCTTGGAGGAAATTGAAGCGACAAATCTGTTGGAATGTTTATGCCAGTGTGAAAGCCGTCGGCTTTGGGACGGCGTTCGTTATAAATTGGTGCAATGCTTCATTTCTAATCACATACACCGGCTAGATATACATCTAAGCCGCCGGCGTAGAAGTGGCCTACATATGTAACTGATGTTGAACGCTGCCTGTGCACTGCCTGCGCAAAGGAAAATGATGATACGCCGCCTGTAAGCCGCCGACGTAGGATCCATAATTGCCGGCTTTGGATGAAACTGCCATATTTCTTTAATGATTTGTTACAAAAAAATTTCCTATAAATAGGGGGTCTTCTCCTCACTTTGAGAATAATCCCAAGTAGCTCTGAAATAACTACAATACATAGATTAGAATTAGCATTTCACAGAGATTTTTGAAGAGATACTGAAGTTTTTTAAGAAATTGCAAGTGAAGCTTTGATATTTTGAATTGGTGATATCTGATCTTTTCTTTTTATGCAATTCATATATCTGAATATTCTGATCATAATGAAATCATTTGCAATTTCTTATCTGATTTTTGAATTATCATCCATGAGTAGCTAAATCCTTTTTGTGGAAAGTTGATGAAGCTTTAAACATGCTAAGATGATCTTTGAAACTATGTTATAAGCTAATTAGAATCATGAAATATTCATATTGAATTCTGATTATTCATCATATCTTTGGTGTATAAGAATTCTGATAACTCAGAAGGGAAATTAGGGTTCATATGAATTCATAAATTGAGATTAAATTACAATTGCGGAAGCGGCGGAGTTTAATCTAATTTAGAAATTGTTCATGAATATTAATAGAATGTTTTATATTGATTTCTCACTAAGGAATTAGGGGATGTTAATATAAAGTATTAGTCAATTATAGAATCGGAAGGTTTATAATTGTAATTTTGATTCCACGAATAATTTATTTAGCGGAAGCTATTGGATTATGTTTGTGGTTTAAAAGGTTTTTTAACTCTGTTTATAAATCTTTACAATTTCTTATGAATATCCATGAATCTAATTATCATTATAACATGACTTCAAGTTGATTGGCAATAGTTTAAAGTGGATTCTGCTCCTTCCCACATTTTTCTAACATATCACTCTCTTCAAAAGCTCACTGCATTCATAGTGATACTTAATTAGATATTTAGTTTAGTCTTAATCTAATCATTCTAAAAGATCAATTGCCTAGATATTAGTATTAGTTGATAACTGTCTAGTAGTTAATAGATCTTTGTGGGATCAACACTTGACTCATGCTATATTACAAGATAAAGCCCAGTACGCTTGCTGGATAAGATGCTTTAAAAATTCAATACTAATTTAGCGCATCACCTCCTACTTGCTAATGGGAGGGCAAACAACTGGTGATTGAACACTAAGAGGCATATGCCGGGAGTGATCACTTAGGATAGGTTCCAACAGGCATTCTACAGGGGGTTTTATCCTAATAATGTCAAGCAACAGATGCTGCAAGAGTATTGTACCTTGCAGCAAGGCAAGATGACAGTCGAGGAGTATGAAGTATAATTAAATAGGCTGATGAGATTTCTTCCTAATCCTTTGAAGGAGAGCGAGGATGCTAAAATGAATAGGTTCATTAGTGGTTTGGAGCTTGAGGTTCAACATCAAGTGAATGTGATGGAATTGACCAACTACTCATCTGTGCTCAACAAGGAAAAATTGGTTTATCAAGGATTGAATAAAATTAAGGGAAGGGTGGAATAGAAAAGTTAGCTTTATTCAGGCAAGAGGCCAGCCACTTTTGTAATTGCTCAGGATAGTGGGAATGGCCCGTCACACAATAAGTAAGATCAATAGTTCCGAGTCCTAATAAGAAGTGCTTTAGGTGTCACAAACCCCATGACATTGAAGAGTGTAGTGGCTTGAAAATGCATGCTTCAATTGTGGAAAAGTTGGACATAGTTAGAGATTCTGCATAGAGAATGCTATTGTTCCACATGTTTTCTGTTTTAAATGTGGACAAAGAGGGCACAAGGCTACAGATTGCACATAGCTTGGAAGATAGGTGATTTTAGGAGCTCAAGTGGGTAGACTCAGGGTCAAGGATAAAGAGCACAAGCCAAGATTTATACTCTTCAGCATAGGGACACATCCAGCGTAGATACTATAGTAGGTTTGATGTCTATACTCCGACATAGTGCTTATGTGTTGTTTGATACTAGTGCCAGTTTTTCGTGGATATCTGAGTTGCTTGCATCTATGTGTGGTGTGTATGCTGAGCTTATGTCTGGATGTTTATCAGTCAATACTCCTTTGGGGAGTGGAGCCTTGTTGAATAGGATTTGTAGGGATGTAGATATAGAAGTAGAAGGTAGGCTTTTACCTACAAATCTGATAGTGATGAATATGAT
Organism: Combretum micranthum; assembly: GCA_024138025.1. NCBI lineage: Eukaryota > Viridiplantae > Streptophyta > Magnoliopsida > Myrtales > Combretaceae > Combretum > Combretum micranthum. Next base: position 8,063 of record JAMXBD010003268.1, read on the forward strand.
AGACTTTGATGTAATCTTAGGAGTAGACTGGTTGACGAAACATCATGTTGTAATTGATTGTCAAAATCTAGTTATGGAGTTGAGTTTACTAGATGGAGATCAATTTGTGCATAAGATTGAGGTGCAAAGACCTTTAATGATACCTACATATGAGTTGTGGGAAAGGTTGGTGTTAGCAATGGCAGCTTTGACATTAAGAGATGAAACAAAGACTAATCCTATAAAAGAATATCGGGATGTTTTTCTAGAAGATCTACCAGGGTTACCACCTAAAGAGAGGTAGAGTTTTGTATTGATTTGGTGCCAAGTGCCTTGCCTTAGTCTAAAGCACCATGTTATATGGCTCCAATGGAACTAGCAAAGTTAAAGGTTCAATTGGAAGATTTGCTTGAAAAGAAGTTCATTAGACCAAGCTTATCACCCTAAGGGAGCTCCAGTGTTATTCATGAAGAAGAAGGATGGGAGCATGAGGTTATGTATTGATTATAGAGAGTTGAACCAAGTGACGATGAAGAACAAGTACCCGTTGCCTAGGATAGATTGTTTAATCAACTGGTAGGAGCACAAGTATTTCCCAAGATTAGTTTGAGGTTAGGATGTCACCAGTTGCGAATTAAAGCAGAGGATATTCAGAAGATAACCTTCAAGACTAGGTAAAAGCATTATGAATTCATGGTTATGCCTTTCGGTCTTACTAATGCACTAGCGGTTTTTATGGATCTTATGAATAGAGTCTTTAGAGATTATCTAGATTCATTTATAGTAGTGTTCATCAATGATGTTTTGGTGTATTCTAAGACTAAGGAAGAATATGAAGAACATTTGCATTTAATCTTGAGTAGATTACAAGAGAAGTTGTATGCCAAGTTCACAAAGTGTGAATTTTGGTTGGAACAAGTGTCTTTCTTAAGACATATTGTAGATGGAAATGGGATTTTAGTGGATCCTAAGAAGGTGAAAGCAGTGATGGAATGGCCAACTCCTAAGAATGTGTCGGAAATAAGAAGTTTTCTAGGGATAGCAGGATATTACAAGAGATTTGTAGAGGATTTTTCGAAATTTGCTAATCCTTTAACAAAATTGACACAGAAAGGGGTGAAGTACTTGTGGGATGAGAATTATGAGCACGGCTTCCAACTGTTAAAGGAAAGGTTAGTGTCTATACCGGTATTAGCTTTGCTAGTGAGTGGTGTAGAGTATATTATTTATAGTGATGATTCCATTCAAGGATTAAGTTGTGTTTTGGTGCAAGGAGGCGAGATTATAGCATATGCATCTAGACAGTTAAAACCTTATGGAAGATGATTTAGAACTTACAATAGTAGTTCATGCTTTGAAGTTGTGGAGACACTATTTGTATGGAGAAATATGCAAAATATTCACTTATCACAAGAGTTTGAAGTATATTTTTACCTAAAGAGAGCTTAACATGAGACTAAGGAGGTGGTTAGAACTGATAAAGGACTATGGTGTGGATATTCAATGCCACCCAAGAAAGGTGAATGTTGTAGTAGATTCCTTAAATAGAAAAAAGAATGAGAATTTAGTAGCTTTGATCACCTCTAAGCATCATTTGTTAGATGAGATGAGAAAATTGGAATTGAAAATAATGACTAGAAAAGTGAGTGCAAAATTGGCAAATTTACAGATTTGGCATATTTTGGTTGAAAGAATCAAAGTAGGCCAAGAGGATGATCCAAATGTACATAGTTGGCAAAGCACCTAAATTCCATATTGATGAAGAAGGTGTCATGAGATATAAAGGAAGATTGTATGTACTAGAATAAGAGAACTTAAAACAAAATTGTCGAAAAAAGTGCGTTATTAAGTTATTCTATCCATCCTGGAAGCAACAAGATGTATCAGGATTTAAAGGAGCTGTATTGGTGGAATAACATGAAGAGGGAGATTGTTGAATGTGTATCTAATTGCCACACGCCTATACCTCAATGGAAGTGGGAACACATAAATATGGATTTTGTCGCGGCCAAAACTAGAACTAAGGTAAACTTAGACTCAGTATGCGTAATTGTAGACAAACTTACAAAGGTAGAGCGATTTATATCAATTAGGATTGGGTATACTTTGGAACACTTGGCAAAGTTATATGTTATGGAGATCGTGAGACTACATAGAATACCGGTGACTATATGTCAGATCGGGACACCACGTTTGTAAGAAGATTCTGGAAAAGCTTGCATAGTGTTTTGGGTACTAAAATGGCTTTCAGTATTGCTTATCACCCTGAAATAGATGGGCAATCTAAATGGACCATTCAGATTCTTGAGGATATGTTAAGAACTTATGTCTTGGACTTTAAGGATAGCTGGGATGAATATTGGCCTTTACTAGAGATTGCGTATAACAATAGCTGTCAAGTATCAATTGGGATGCCACCTTATGAAGCTTTATATAGTAGGAAATGCCGATCATCGATTCATTCGGATGAAGTAGTTGATAGACAGATTTTATGGCCAGAATTGCTGCAAGATGTTGTTGACAAGGTTAAAACGATCAAATAGAAATTGCAAGCTCCTTAAAGCCGTCAGAAAAGTTATGCAGATAAATGAAGAAGACCATTGGAATTTTAGGTAGGAAAGCATGTATTGCTTAAAATATTGCCAACTAAGTATGTTGTCAGATCTAATATGAGAGGCAAATTGAACACCAAATATGTTGGACCATTTAAAATTTTGGAAAGGATATGCGATGTGGCTTACCAATTAGCATTGCTGCCAAGTTTGGAAGGAGTATACTACGTATTTCATGTGTCAATGTTGAGGAAGTATGTGCAATATCCTAAACAAATTGTAGCTTAGGATCCGTTGGAAATTCAAGCTAATCTCGCTACAATTGAAAAGAAAATAAGGATTTTAGATACAAAAGAAAAGGTCATAAGGAGATGCTTGATCAAGTATGTAAAGGTGCAATGGACAAATCAATTTGAGCGGGAAGCAACTTAGGAGCTAGAGGAGGAAATAAGATCAAAGTACCTTGAGCTATTCAACGAATCAGGTAGCTTTTGAGTACAAAAGTTCTTTTTAGGAGGGGAGAGATGTAATATACAAATAAATAAATCATAGTGAAGGGTAGTAATGTAATATAATGTTGTTTAAGAACTTAATTTTGTTATTTAACAGACGGATTTGGACTCGAGGAAGTTGTTTTTGAAGAATTGAAAGTGGAGGAGAAAAGCCGGATCTAGGCTACTAGCTTAGATAGGGAAGGCTGCCGGCCTTGGCACTAGAGCAACCAACGTATGTCTAGTCTTAATCTTCAACAATTTTCACTACAATAGCGAACACTGGCTTAAAGCTGCCATCATAAAAACGAAGGCTACCGATATATGCAATCTAAGTTGTCGGCTTTGTACTGGCCTATGATGTTATTTTTGCTTCTTCACTTTTAAGCCACCCCTATTGTCACGACCCAAAGGGTATCCTAAACGTGACAGTCCGCCACACTCGATATTTAAACTCAAGTAAGTCAACCTTAGTCTTTCCATGAGTTTGAACGTTGGGTGTAAGGCTCACTTTCAGCATACAGGGACCATACTTTGCTTCGAAGTAGTTTAAAGAGACATACATAGCAACCAGAATGTAAATCATAACCGTTTCCTTTAGATCTATTCTATTACATGAACTGAGGGTCATTCCCCTATCAACAACGTTAAAAGTTCTTAGGCTCACAGAATCCCTTATATTATCCTTCCAATACTAATTTGGAAGACGAGATTAGAAGTCCGTGTATACTTCTAGGTCCTGGCCTCATCAAAAGCTCCTTAATGTCTAGGAACTGTAACTGGTGTTCTCAGCTCTTGGGAGATAGCCATAAGTATTCATACTGCAATAGGAAACTATTGGGGTATAAGCTACACTAGCTTAGTGAGTGAAAACTTCCATATCACAATTTCAACAAATCATTCAAGCAAGTGATTAATCAGTCAAGTGAAATGCATCAAACACGTGGATTCAACAAACATATGACCAGCCGAAAATCATATGTGGATGGACTTGCGCCCTCCATCCGGGTTAGTAGATTAACGAATCATACGGTATGACGTCGTTTAAGCTCACGGTCAACTGAACTATAATTTCGTTTTATGGATCACGATTAACCAACATATTCATTTTATGGATCACAATTAACCAATATATTCGTTTTATGGATCACAAAAAACCAACCAATGCTAATACTCCATCCCCATCGTGACATGAATGAGTTCAAGTTTATAATTGAGGTATAATAATCAATTAATCCAATTCTTTTAAGTGGCCAAGCATTTCTCGCAGACAGTCTTTTCTACCCTACTATACAAACAATGATTTATCACCCAGCTTCGATATTCTTTAAATTCAATTCCACACAACAACAGCAGACAAATATAATTCCCAATTAACCCCATCATACATATTCATCTTTTGTCTTTCCCTAACAACTAGTACAACTACCATTACAATCACAAACAATAATTGAAATCGGAAGTAATACTCATTCGGCCATAGTACATCGGTCTCTTAGTAATAATAGTTGGGTGGTAGGGTATCGTCGTTCTCGGGATCACCTACCAAATAAGAATAACCTAATGAGAATTTCATCACTTAATTAATTCAAACTATGCATCTAAACTAATCAAAATCGTGATTCTCGCTATTTACGGAAGTTCCAACTTTAAACGGCCATAACTTGGTCATTTTAACTCAGAATTTCGCAAATTTTATATCGATTTCTATCTATTTCAAAAGATCTATCTATTTCTAATATTAATTCCAAGTTTTGAAAACATTTAGGTCACGGAAAAGAGGGATCAGATCTGTTATGTAACTTTTCCATTTCCGAAAAATTGTTTGCACTTGATCAAAATGTATCTAGTTGATGATTCATGTGTATATAAAATATGAATGAGGTCCTAATATGAATGACATGTGATGAGTTCAATATATGCATGATCTTGATGATTTTTGATGATGAAACTTTAAGAACTTCTAGTTCTTACAAGACTTCAACAATTTCTTCTTAAAACTCCAATTTTTCCAATTTTGCATCTCCTTAGTATTTTGGGATTTCATTCTTAGAATCTGCTTGTTATCTAAATAAAAATGAGTCTTCATCATCTATATTATCCAAGACCTTCATTTTCACATAAAAATTTACATTTTTCACTTTGCAAATATGTTTTAAATAAGCTTTTCACAAAAATCCGAATTTTGGAAAAATTCATTTCTTGTATGTTTCCTTTAAGAAAACTTGTTTAATGCATCAAAATTTAAAGCTTTACTATATCTATTATCTAAGGACTTCATTTAACACATAAAACATGCAATTTGAGCTTGAATACTAGGTGTTTAAATAGGCATCATCCTAAATTACGAATTTAACAAATTGAATACTAACTCAAAATTTTCCATCTTAATTCCACTACTCGTTTTATACATTTCTCATGTCTAAACTCATTTAAACTTACAATAACCATTACTTAGTTATACTTATTACTTATACCCTTCATTTTTCATGTAAAATATGAGTTTCAAAGTAGTTTCAATGGTTTTTAAAATAGGTCTTTGAAACCATACGAATTTGTCTTTGAACATTTCAAACAAAAACTTTTTCTTTGTAAGTTTCTTGTCTTATTTTCCTAAGGATTTACCAACTACAACATCTAAATACACAAAATAAAACCTTTTTGAGCATTAATGCATGAAAACATAAATCATTCATAAGAGCATAAATGCTATGCATGATATAAGCATCTAAAAACTAGATCTACTACTTATGATGCATGATATGAGGTTCATAAGCATGAACATGGGTTTTTATGCTAGATCTCTACTTTATCCTACTCCTACATGCATAAACATGAAGATATTTCAACAAAAACTTGATCAAACACAAGATCTACTCTTGTGATGGTTTGATATTCATGTAGTAGCATTTTCTTATCCCTAGCAAAGGCTCATGGGGACTGAGATGGAAAACACTCATAAATAATCTTGCCATTACAAGATTAGATGGTAGTAGGACTTAAGATTCATCACCTAAGGTTGGATTTTGTAAAGAAATGAAGAAGATTGAAGGTTGTGTGTGTGTGTGTGTGGAGAAAGAAAGCTCACGGCAAGAGGGAAGAAATGGGAGAGTTTTGAGAGCTTTTGGAACAAATGAATTAAAGTGAAGGAGAGAGAAAATAAAAGAGTATTTTTAGAGGCAAATAGGGAGGGTCATGCGCCGGCCATTAGAGGGGAAAGAGAGAGGAGAAGTTGAATTTGTTTGAAAATTAGAATTCATGTAATAAAAGTGTTAAATTTGATAATTTATTGTGAATAGTGGTAAATAGTAGATAAGATATCTACTTTACCGGTAGTAAGGAAAATACAGGAAAAAAGTTATAACTGCAATTTTTATAGCTCAGAAAATTATAAAACTTATATTTTTGAAATCCTTATAAAATTCCGGTTCTAACGAATATTCTGGAATATTTTTTTGAGTTTCTAGTCCCGGAGCTTGCTTTTCCGTAATGGAGCTCGGGAAGGCCCGAAATAGAAATTTTTCTGAATTTAAGACTTTCTAAGGTTTGAAATATACTTTAAAAAAATATCGTACATTAAATTATTTTATAAAATTTCTTTTGATATGAACCCAAAGAAAAGCCGGATATAGGGTTTCTAGGTTTCTCCACAAAGCTTGAACTAAACCGGTTTAGGGTTTCGTTCTCCGGTTTCCGAAGTTTATTCGATTATTAGGAAAACCGGGATATACATTATAAGAATAATAGAATTGTGTAATGAATAATAGTAAATAGTGCCAAAAGACTAGCTAATTATCGGTAGTAATGAAATATAAATAAAATCGCAAAAAGTTAGGTAATTCTACTTATCGAAAATTATAAAACTGATATTTTAGAGATCCTTATAAAAATATGATTCTAACGGTACCAACAACATATATTTAATATTTCAAATCCCAAGGCACGCTTTTCGAAGCATGTACCCAACCGAGTTTGAAATAGATCGAAAATTCGTTAATCTCATCTTTTAGAGCATCCTAGAATTAACACGAACCAACTACACCTTTTTCTCTTATTCCAACTCCTTAGTTTAAGAATACGGAGTTTCCGGATCTAGCCTGCGGGTTTCTTGGGAGTTTTGTGGAATTAGGTTTTCCGGTTGACTTTCCGGTTTATACCTTTGCTAATTTGGAAACTGATATTCTATGTTTATACAATTTATTTGATCTAAGAATATTTGTTTTAAATTTTATCTTCGTAGATATTTAATATCTCTTAACGTTTTCAAAATTCTAAAATTTGGTTTTATATCTGAAGGTTTATCATTGCTTGCTTGTTTAATAATTTGTTTTTAGGTGATATACTATTCGCTTTTACAAGTCAGGGTTAAGCGTGGAATTTGTCATACATAGTGGTTTTGGATTTGGAAACTATTAAGTTCTTATGTTACTTCTAAGAATTTTCTCTTTGTCCAAGATTAAGAAAATTTCTAGATTTGTTCAAGACTTCGAGCTAGTCGAAGTTTGGTTTTAATTGGAGTCATTTTCAAGGATTACTTTAACGGTGTTCATTTTGAAATTATTTACTGAAATTTTTCGGGGCTTACAACTATGACGCCAACTTGTGTCCAACCTATATTTTGCTAAAAATAATATTTTTTTCTTTGTGCTAAGGTTTCCTAATTCCTATATATATCCCCTAGGTATTTAGTTCCTTCCTCACATCTCTTCCTAAGGTAATTATAGGTAAGAACTTCCTTTCAAATCTCTTTTGGGTTAAGTTCTGATTAGATATTGAATTCTAAATGTTGTTTCAATTGGTTTTCTAAGGAATCAATTGATTGGAGACAAACCCTAGGTATTGTTGGATTGTGAGTTCTTGGTGATCAAGGAAGATTAGGAATTTCATCCTAGGTAAGGTGTAAATCTATTTTATCTTTGTGGTATCATCGAAGTAGTCTTCTCTGATTTGTGGTTTATGTTATGTTATGAAAGGAATTCTAGGGTTTCGGTGAACTTTGGTGAAATTCTTGTCTATTGGAGTTTTCGGCTAACATACCAATTGAGGAGGTTGGTGTACAAACCTAGATCTTAGCTCTTGTTAGATTAGGGTTTGGTTTATCTTGAGATTTGATTATGTATATGGTTGTGTTGAAATCATTTTGTTTATGTGATCAAGGTTCTGTTGATATTAGGGTTTTGTGAAAAAGCTGATCTAGGTACAACCATACCATGTTTGTTGATTGTGCTTGTAGGATTAGATTTGTAGAACTTAACTTAATTCTATTGGAATTTAATTGAATTGAGTGTTTCTTGTGATTAGCTACGGTTAGTAAAGACTACATAGAGTGTGATACTAATACTGGAAACTTGATGATCCTTGTGTGGCGTTGTCACAAATGGAGTTACACTTGGAAATGATTCCGGTAGTTTAGGAGCAGTGCAATACAACACCCTAGGAGATTCCCAACACTATATATGTATGTAATTACTTATTTTCTATATTGAATTTTTTAAGGAGTCATGAGATACTCCGAGTTTGGGACTAGTGTACAATAGTTTTGGGCTATGCTGGTTGTAAGCTAATTAAAGATAACAAATTTATGATTGTTGCATTAGTTATTAAGTCGTGTGTGATATTGCTTGTTGCTTGTTCATATGTGTGTGGCTTTGGTTTGGCATGTTGGGTATTTTTGCTCAATCCTTATTCTTTTTCAGGTACTGGTGAAGATTTAATTGTGTATGATCTAACGGGTTATGATGTATTCATGGACTATGGGGAGAGCAATAATGGATTTGACTATCTTGTTGATAATTAGATTGGTTTGATTAGAGATAGTGACTTGAGAAGAAAATACTAAATTTTAATTAGCATTCTTGGAGACTCTTAATATTTTAAGGACTTTCTTATTATGTTAAAGTTTGGATTTTTAGTTTATGATGTAAGTGAATTGAGGAAGTTTTATTTCTTTATAGTATTAAAGTTTTTAAAATAACCTTATTGTGAGCAACAGATGATACATGGAACTGTTTTATTTTATTAAAACACCATAAAACTTCTTATAAGCTTTAAATTGTGTATTTGTTTCAAGAATAAAATTGTTATTTTATCGATTTTATTTCCAAGTCTCTCTAAATTGAGGACAATTATTTTAGTTGAACCAGAGAAAAAGTTTATTCCCTAAATTTACCTGCTCTCTCTTTCCTTCATATTTCAAATAATATAAAATAAAAATTTCCCTTTTAAACTCTTCTGCTAGCCTTCTTTTTATGGATCCTAACATCAGAAAAAAGGAAATAAAATAATAATATTTTATAAAAATTATAGAAAAATACCACCGAGATAAAAATAATTTCAGATTTAGACAACTTTGGAGACTTGTTCATTAGTGTCTAAACTCCTCTTTTGAAGAGACGAGTTTGACTAAGTCTGAATAAAAAACATTTTAAAAAAGGAAAAGTCTATTAAGATATAAAAAAATAAAACAAAAATAATGCAAAAAATTGAAAAAAATATAATTAATATTAAATGTTCATACTTTTTTCCATGTAAATAAAATTAGTTAGTATCTACTCACAGTAATTAATGTGTTTATATAACAACATACTAAACAAATATAATTAAAAAAATATATTCATTTTATATAAAGTACAACCAAAAGAAGAATCTCGCTTCTAAACAACGTGGGACTTCTTTTGTTTAGTAGTGAGATTATTCATAAGAAAATGAAACCTTATATTGTTTAGAAGTAAGATTTTCTTTTTGTCATACTCTATATAAAGTAAATAGGCATGGTTTTTAATTATATTTGTTTAGTGTATTATTATTAGTAACACATTATATACTGTGGATAAACAATAAGTAATTTTATTCAAATAAAAAATAATATACATATTTTGTATTATTTACTTTTTTTTCAAATTTTGCACTATTTATTCTTATTTTTATAATAATAATTTTTCATTCTTTTATTTTTAGTTTAGACTTAGCCAAACGAGTTTGTTCAATATAAGAGTTTAATTAGCTTAATTATGATATTATTTTCATTCAGGTTGCATTTTCGTAATGTTTTTTCAAATATTATTATTCACTTCCTTTTCCCCCAGATTGCTAAGAGAGAGTGGGGAAGAAAGGAAAAATGTGCCAGACAAACGTACACAGTGTTTGAATACACAGGTGATCGAAACTGGAAATAGTGCAATAATAGGCTATCCAGAAATTCAGGATAATTTAATGCTATTACCTCAGAAGTTTAACGTTTTCTATGAAAACTGATTTAGATTCAATGTAGTCCTGAGAGAAAGAGAGAGGAAGAAATCACTTGTGCAGGACTCACGAAACTCTGTTTTAATATACGCAGGTGAAAGAGAAACTCGAAAGACGTGCAATGATAAAACTCCAAAGATGTGCAATGATATAGGCTACCCAGAACTTCAACTCCTCTCTCCAAAGGTATTCATAAGCTCTTTCTCACTCTCTCCTTTCTTTTCTTTTTATTTTCCTTTTACTTTTAACTTTTACATAGAAGTTATTTATAAAAATGTAACACTTATTATAAATATGTATAAATATATTTTCCCATGTATACACATGTAACGCTTACGTTATGCATATATCCATCCACTAGACTGCTCTAAAAAACAATGCATGTCTTCAGGCTTTTTAATATATTTTTTCTAACTTCTACTTTTTATCTATTGATATATACTATATATATTATACTATAACTAGATAAATTTATGCATGCACCTTAATGCATTGTATAATTTAGCAAAAAATCTTTACAAGGTACATGGTATGCGTTTGTGTGTACATATATTTTAGGTGGCTTGGATTCTTCATGGGCCGAGACGGCGATTGCCACCGCCACTCGCATATGAATATTAAACACTATATAAAAACTAGCTTTGGAAATCGAAATTGTATGCTGAAAATGGATAAAATAAGTTATATTACTATAAATAAAATCAATGATAGTTTTTACAGTGAAAATTTACGTTTACCAATTTTTTTTATAGTGAAAGATATATATTCATTCATCTTATTCAACTCTAAAAGAAAAGTGACCTTTTGAGATAAAAATTTTGTGATAAAAAATGGGTAAAACAAGTTATATTTGTACAAATAAAATCAGTGACTATAGTTTTTGCAATGGAAATTTATATTTAGAGAAAAAATTTTATTTCTAAAGACCAAATTTTTGTAGTGAAGATAACATAGAATGTGTTCTAAGTGGATTTTGGTTGGTAACTGTCAATTCCACTCCAAGCTAAGTGAACCTTAAAGTTGAAGTTCCACATCCTTAAAGACTAGCTCCTCATCACTTACTCTTAGGATTAGTTCATTCACCCACATCAACTATTGCCCTTCTAGTATTTAGAGACGGTCTTCCCGACATAAGAGGTACATCTTACTCTTTTATGTTCAAAATAACAAAATCAACTTGAACAGTGAATAAGGTGTATTACATAAGATTGATGCTTTCCCTTAAACTTGCCAAATCTCTTTCAACTAATTAATCCCCAACTAGATAAGGAATGGTTACGTTACCTAGGTCCTTAACCTTTTTGGTAACTTATTTTAAAGGACTACTCAACATTCTCTTCCAAGGTTTTTGTAGAAATCTCTTTTTACTACTCTTGTTAGACAACAAGTTTTTTAAAGAATTTAGAATACTTGGCCATCTAAGAGAGTACATCTACAGGTAGAAAATTAATGTGTAACGTCTCGAGGGGTACCCTAAACGTGGCAGTCTGCCGTACACAATACTAAAACTTAGGAATGACTACCTCAGTCACGCAAAGGCTTCCATATCATATACGAGGCGTACATCATAACCAAGGGAACGCATCGGAGTAGCGCATTTTATATTGATAATAAATAAGTAACAAGGCAAAGAGAATACTTATCATAAAACATAAACATATTATATTACAATTCTTAGGGGCATCTCCCTCTATTGTCTTCAAATAAATATACATCTTAGAATCAACATAACACCAATCATATAAGTCATTACATATAAAGAATCTTACAAAATTACTTCATCTTATGATTCCATTTCCTTCATAGAAGCTTAAACATTCCTCCATGACTTCCTTAACGTCATGATCCTCAATTTAAGCCACGAGCATACCCGTTTCAGCAAAATCTATAGGGGTATAAGCTACAACTAACTTAGTGAGATATTCATTTTCATTCACACCATATTTTCAAATAAGTTCATTTAGATTTTCACACATATGCTATGCATACAATGCAATAATCACGTGATTACGCAAATATATATAGTTATCCAGAAACCATATATAGAATGGATTTCCCTCCGTATCGAAAGTTAGTGAATCGGGGTTGAAGATCCTCGATCTTCTACTACTAGTCCCCAGGTCCTCATCCAGAGCGTTCAGTTGGCTCAACTCCGAACTAGAGTCGCATTCCCAAGGCGATTTGGATTCTCTAGGAAGGAACATAGCCCGTGTCACAATACGATCACAGCCAATCCAACTCTACGCGTAAGAGTAGCAGCCTTCCGAAAGAGATATGACTCGATGGATGCTATGCGTGAGCGTTTTATTTTTCTTAAGCCAAACCTTATTAAGGTTTATTAGTGGGTGATAAATCAATTTAGCAAATAATAAATGGTCATACAAGTAAGTAAATAAAAACACTTAAACAGGCAGTTTGAAATTGCGATTCTTAATTCTCATTTACGCATAAATAAAGAATCACATATATACATATCCCCGAATTCCCATACATACCTATTTTTATCTTTCTTAGTATACTAATGCCACTGCTTTATAAGCACAAGCAAGGTAACGAAAGTAAGAGGAGTAACTTACTCGTCCATTTCGCGATCTTCTTAGTCGTAGTAATTCTCAGGAAGGGTAATCTCGTATCTTTCGTTATCTAGAAAAAAGAAATACTCGGGATGAGTATTTTGTAGAAATTCTACTTAAACTTTCTAATTCTATTTCACTATGTTCGTCAAAATCGTATAGAATGAAATTCAATTTAAAATGACCATAACTTGCTCATTTAACTAGGAATTTTACATATAATATACCGTTTTCTACCTATTCGAAAAGATATATCTATTTCTAAGGTTATATTTGTCACATAAGATCATTTGGGTTCCGAAAACGTTGGGTACAGATTTAAAACGAATATTTCTAGATTTTGCAAAACCATTTTCTAACTCAACTTCATTCAAAAATTCTTTAGTAAAAATATATATATATATATAATTGATAAATCCTTTGAGTATATAGATAAGCTCACTTTATATGCAAAATCTTTAATGGTAGTGTCTCAATAATTTATTTCATAATATAATTCTTTTTAAAAGTGTTAAAACTTAACTTGATAAACTTCTTTTCAAGTATTTTGAAAAAACTTTATATTTGATAAGTTATTATAAATGAGTATATTCTTATTTTATTTTCTTCATTCTTTTTCCAAAAACAAGTAAATTTTCCTTTAACCTTAGTCTTTCATAAAAGATCAAATTTATCAAAAGTGTATTAAGTTATTGAAAACCTATTTATAAATTTGTATTTAGAATGGTTTTAGAAAATTAGTCTTTTCTTCATATATTTCTTGTTTAAAATACAAGTTCTTGTTTTTCAAAATTTGATATTTCATTTCCTCTATTTTATTTAGAAAGAATCCTTTTTATTGATAAAATCCATTGTTTTTTTTTATCTTATCATACTTTGTATTCTTTGGAAATAAGTTCCTTTTTTAGAAACTTGAAAATCATTATTTTTTTCTAAGTGGGTTTATAACTTTATGAGTTGATTTTATCTTAACTTTGAAAACTAGTTTGTTTCTTGGTTTTGTCATGGAGTGAAAAGGAGTTTAAATCTTAAGCTTTTTGTAAAACTTTGAATATTAACAAATATTTTATTAAAACTTAGGTTACCATAATATACAAAGAAAGTATTTATTTCTTATGTTGCCTTGGTAAGCTATCTTTGTTATTTAAGAAAACGTTGAGAAAACTCTATTTCTATGTTGTTGATAATAACTCCATTATTTTGTGATAAGTTACATAATAGAAAATTTAGTTTTAATTTCCTTTAATAAAGTAAAATTCTACTTTTAAATTAGTTGAGACAATATCATTATGTAGATGCAAGTATTATGAGCATATAAAATAATAAGAACATGAGAAATACTAGAAACAAATAATAATTAGCAAAATAATAAAATATCAAGTATTGGGAACCTTAGCTTCATCAAGGTATCCCGGTCAAGTATTGGGAGCCTTAGCTTCATAAAGCATCCCGGGATTAAGAATAAACTAGTCCCAAAAGAATAAAGAAAATAAATAAAAAGGTTGTTTGACTTGATATGGACAAGTCTAAGACTAGAAAGACTAGTCTTACAGAAATAGCATGAAATAAATAAATTACAAAACATGAAATTAAATAAATAACAAGTGAGCTTATATGCTCTAAAGATTATATATAAATACATTAATATATTTAGTTAGATATGAATAATAAAATCAACATAAACAACATAAAATAAGAAGTTCATGTACAAGAACAAAACATGAACATGTTGTTGCTTTTACTAATCATATGAGTTTCAAAATAACACCATAGTCATATTAAGTTACATGACATGGGTAAATAAATAGTTGGAAGAAGTTTACCTAAAGTGTTTATGTGTATGAAGATGGCAGATGAAATGGGTATTATGTGAGTAGTGATATATAGTAGATAGTTTGTGTATAAGGAATGATTTTTGTGAAGAATTGGTTTAAGAGAGTTTTGGCGAGAGAATTTTTGAAGAGAGGATTTGTGGAGGATTTTGGGAGAGTTTTGGTAGTGAAATGAATTGTATGAGAGAATGAAGGAGGAATGGGTATTTAATGGGAAGGGAGGAGAGAGAGTGGTGGATGGTAATGGGGAGAAGGAGAGAGAAAAATTGATTAAAAAATAATTTTAGAAGAAAAGTGTAAGAGAAGTTTAGTAATATGTGGTGTAGAATTTTTATGGGAAAAGAAAATTATAAGAAATAGGTATTGTAAACCCCAAAAAATTTTCACAATTCATAGAAAATAATTCTAAAAGTTTAAAATTTAAATCCCAAAAATCGACTCAAGTTAAAACCAAATTCTAAATCAAGACAAACACTAGAAACGAAACCCTAAAACGCAAATCAAGATAAAACCTAATTCTAAATAAAGATAAAAAACGAGATTTCTCAATTTGAGAAATAGGGAACCCTCAAGAACAAAATGGAAAAATCCAATTATCGGTCGGAACAACATTCGTACATCAATCAAATCACCTAACCATTTCCTAACACGCAAATCAAGACACTATATCCAAGTACCGATCAACAACAAAATCTTAAAACCCTCGATAAATTCCAGAATCAGAAATTTCAATTTTCGCCAAAAGACAAACTGAGTCAACTCATAACCCTAGACTCGGTTAAACGATCCCGAGAACTAAAAACTATTAAATAATCACGAATAAAATAAGATAAACCATAGACTTCAAGCTAGAAATATAAAACGATCAAAACTCAAAAATTATACGATCCTACGAATAACTCAGTGAAATCGGAAATCAAAACGGAACCTTAAAAAGTCAACAAGCCTATAACGAACACTAGTGTTTAAGATCTGGTAATCCCACGTTTTCAAACCCTAAAACGAAATTAAGTTAATGGCCTAGAACAGTTCTTAATAACATAGGGTAACATAAAAACTATCATATTCACGAATTTCGAGTATCCTTCGGACTCAAACGGGATCAGTGCTCGAAAAGCGCGTGTCCCGGAGCTCGGGATATTAAAAATATTCCGTTTATACCAATAGACTCGTAAAAATATAAGGATTTCAAAAATATCAGTTTTAGAATTTTTTGGTAGCTAAAAATTACAGATATCGTATTATTACGTGTATTTTTATTACTACCGGTACTTTAATTGTCTAACCTACTATTCATAGTATTTTTCTACTATTCATTACTATTTCACTATCTCTACTTTTTTTTTACGCCTATTTCTTGCACCTACATATCTATTCCCTTTTTTTTTTATTTCCAACTCAACTTTAATCACATCAAACTTTACATTACTTCTTTATTACACAACAAATAAATAAAATCAATTTTTTCCCCTTTAAAGGACCAAAACTGGCGCCGTTAACACCACCCCCCCCCCCCCCCCCCCCCCCCCCCCCCCCTTCTTTTTCTCTATTTTAATTTATTTTTCTTTTATTTAATTACCTCTTAATTCCCTCCACAAAATTCTATAAATACCACCTCTCCCCTTCTCATTTCTTCACACCATTCCAAAGCAAAGAAATTATGCTAAAATCCTCTCCAAAAACTCCTCTCTATAATCTTACAAGAACTCACTTCTTGCAAAGAGAAAACACTCTTCTTCCATTACTAAAGAAAGTTTCTTTTCAAAGCCTCACTACTTACCACTACCAAAAGCCTTCAAGCAATCCTTCTTTTCTTCTTACCATTTAGGTAATGAAGAACTCATATTCTATTCTTTTCATGTCAAGTAACCTTGTATGGTTTTGATGTTGTTTCTTAGGTTGAAAAACTAAAGAAAACCACATTAAGATCATGTTTGGTTCTTGTTTATGGAACTACTTTCATGCATATATATATACTTGTCATTTGTTACTTGTTTATATTTTGATCTTTTGCTATAACTTGCTTATAAATATATATATGTATATTATATATTTAGAGTATATAAGCTCATTTGTTATTTATTTACTTTCAAGTTATGCAATTTATTTATTTTATGCAATTATTAAGACTATCTTTCTATCTTAGACTTATCCATATCAAGTCAAAACAATCTTTTGTTTATTTTTCTTTAATCTTCGGGACTAGTCCATTCTTAGTCCCGATATGCCTTGATGAAGTTAAGACTCCAATACTTGATCGTAATTTCCTTGATGAAGCAAAGGTTCCCAATGCTTGATATTTTATTTTCTTGCTTATTATTTGTTTCTAGTATTTTCTTATGTTCTATTATTTTATATGCTCATGATACTTGCATCTACATAATGTTAATGTCTCAACTAATTCAAAGTAGAATTTTATTAAAAGAACTTAAAGCTAAATTTTCTATTATGACTTGTCATAAAATAATGAAATTATTATCAAACAACATAGAAATAGATAAATACAAGTTTTCTTAAAGTTTTCTTAAGTATCAAAGATAGTTTTTACCAAAGAAACGTAAGAAATCAAAATTTTCATTTTACATTATGGGAACCTAAGTTTCTAGTAAATTAATTGGTTAGTTTTTCAAAGTCCTTACAAAAAGCTTAAAGATTTAAACCTTTTAAACTCCATGACCAAAACCATGAAACAACTAGTTTTTAAAGAAGAAATAAAATCAACTCATAAAGATTAGTACCCACTTAAGAAATAATGATTTTTTTTTAAAGTTCCTAAAGAAGAGACTTGTTTTCAAATAATAAGCAAGATAAGATTAGAAACAAATGACTTTAGCAATAAGAAAATTCTTTTCAAAGGAAATAAAAGAACAAGTTAGAAAACAAAAACTTATATTTTAAAAATAATAAATATAAGAAGACAAGACTCATTTTTTAAAACCATCTAAAAACAAATTATAAAAAGTTTTCAACAACCTAAATATTCTTTTGATAAAAATTGATCTTTTATCATAAAAGTGAAATTTATGAAAGACAAGGTTAAAGAAAATTTACTTGTTTTAGAAAAAGGAATGAAGGAAATAAAATAAGAATATACTCATTTATAATGATAATATAAAGTTTTCTTCCAATACTTAAAAAGGAATTTATCAAGATGAGTTAACACTTAAAAAGAATTGTTTTATGAAATAAATTGTTGAGACACTACCATTAGAAATTTTGCATATAAAGTGAGCTTATCTATATACCCAAAGTATTTATTAAATATATGTTCATAATTATATATATAATATATTGTTACAAAAGGATTTTCTTTAAAATAAAGTTGAGTTAGAAAACGGATTTGCAAAAGTTATAAAAATTTGTTTTAAATCTGTTCCCATTTTCGAAACCCAAGTGACCTTATATGACAAAGATAACCTTAGAAATGGATAGATCTTTCGAATAGGAAGAAAACGATACATTATATGCGAAATCCTAGTTAAAATGAGCAAGTTAAAGCCATTTTAAATTGGAATTTCCTCATACGATTTACCGCTATTTTAAGAAAAGTTTAGAATATCCAAGAATAGAAATTCCATAAAAGACTTATCCCGGGTATTTCTTTGTCTAGGTGACAAAGGATACGAGAATACCTGTCACGCCCCGTAGGGTATCCTAAAACGTAACAGCCCGCCACATACTAAGTAAGACTCTCGAGTTCCCTACCCGGGGCCTTCGGAAGTCTTAAGTAGATGTAAAGCGTTCCTTTACGACAATAGAATACTTCAACAAATGGAGTTAAACAGTTTAACGAGGCATGCATTAGCCATAGATAATAAATCAAAACGCATAATGTTAAAGTTTACAAAATCTAAGGGGCATTCCCCCGCAAAAGAATAACAGTCTATTACAGTCATCCAGAGTCCTTAGTTTCCAATGGAAGTCTATACAAAAAGGAATGAATTAAACTTCTACGGGAAACTCCTATCTCCGGTACCTGCGCTGTAGCCTGTCTTGGCCTAAGCCATATAAAGTCGTGCTGCAAAAGATAGAAACTATGGGGGCGTAAGCTAACTAGCTTAGTGAGCAATACTTCCATAGCAATTAAACATACTTCAGTCAAACAAGTAATTATTCAGGCAAGTGTATGCATCAAACAAATGAATTCAGCAAACATATGACCGTCCGGAAATCATATGTGGATGGACTTGCGCCCTCCATCCCGGGTTAGCAGATTAACGAATCCTGCGGTACGACGCCGTTTAAGCTCACGGTCAACTAATAATAACTCGTTTTATGGATCACGATTAACCAACAAGTCGTTTTATGGATCACGATTAACCAACAAGTCGTTTTTGGATCACGATTAACCAACAATGCAATGCTCCAACCCCATCGTGACATGAATGAATTCAATTTATAGTCGAGTCGAATAGTCATTAATTCAATTCTTTTAAGTGACCAACAAGTATTCGCAGACATTCATCATAAGATTCTAGTAAAGCAGTCAATATCTTAACACCCGGTTCCGATATACCTTAAGCTCCATTTCACATATCAAAAACAATAACATAAATAATTCCCATGTACCCCAGCATGCTTATACAACTTCTTTTATCTTTGCCTATACACTAATGCCACTACATTACAATCACATGCATTAATTGAGAATGGAAGTAAACTCACTCGGCCATTGGACAAACTTCTTAATAATAATAGTCGGGAGGTAGAGTGTCGTCCTGCTCGGATCACCTACCAATCAAGAATAATCCTAATGAGATTCTCACCATGTAATTAAATCAAACTATATATCTAGACTAGTTGAATTCGGATTTCTCGCTATTTTCGGAAGTCCCGACTTAAAACGGCCATAACTTGGTCATTTTAACTCGGAATTTCGCAAATTTTATATCGATCTTCATCTACTTCGAAAGATCTATCTATTTCAATATTAAATCCAAGTTTTGAAAATAATAGGGTCACGGAACAGTGGGATCAGTTCTGTTCCGCAATTGATCCATTTTGAAAATGTGCTTTGCTTTTGATAAGAAATGTTCCTAGTTGGTGATTCATGCATGAATGATTTAGGAATGAACTACTAATGTGTATGCCATGTAATGAACTCAATATGTGCATGGTCATGATTTTTGTAGTAATAAACTCTTAGGAACTCCTAAGTGTTGGGGAAAGTCTCATAAAGACTAATTCTAAGAAGCTATTTTCCCACATTATACTCCTTAGGGTTTCTTTGGTTTTTAATCTTGTAATCTACTTATTATTTAACTAAAAATAGGTTCTCAAAGTCTATAATAGTCATGGCCTCCATTCATGCATAAAAATTCACATTTTTCATTTGGTAAACATGTTTTTAAATAAGCTATTTGTGAAAATCCGAATTTTCCAAATTTCCTTTTCTTACATTTTTCTTAAGGGAAATCTTGTCTAATGCATTAAAAATTGGAGCTTCAATGTATACATTATCTAAGGACTTCATTTAGCTTATAAAACATCCATTTTAGACTTAAATACTAAGTGTTTATTTAGGCATTACCAAAATTACGAATTTGACTACACATCTAAAGTCAACATTTTTCATTCTAACTTCACCTCTTGTTTTCCTTATTTTTATTATGCCTAAACTCATCTAAACTCATGAAAATAATTCCTTTAACATGTCTATTACACATACCCTCCATTTTTCTTATGAAATATGAGTTTAAAGTTGATTTTGGGGGTCTTTAAGGTAGGGTTTCCATTTCATCCGAATTTTCAACTTTTCATATCTAACAAAGCCCTTCCTTTTTCATGGTCTTGCCTTCTACATGTTAAGATATACTATCTATCATCTCTATATATGAACAAGACTTCATTCTTATGGCCATCAAAGCATATAAAAAAATGAACCTATGATCATGCATGTACATGAAGTTATGAATGTCTAAACCTTAGATCTACAACATATGACATAAAAAGCATGGATCTCATGGCATGAACAACAATATATGTGCAAGATCACTACTTTACATGCATGAACAAGATGAGATCTTAACAAAAACACATCTAAACATTAGATCCATGTCTTGTGATGGCTTGACATTCTTGTTCATGTGTTTCCATGCCCCTAGCATTAGCTCATTGGGATTTAGTGAGGAAATACACAAGATATGGTCTTGCCATTACAAGAACTAGGAAGAACAAGGCTTGAATCAACATACCAAAGGAGGATCTAAGGTAGAAATGGAGGAGTTTTGAGTTGAAAGTGCAAGAGGAGAGGGAGGGGGGTGCTCGGCACAAATGGGAAGGAAAAGAAGAGAGGTTTTCTCTTTTTCAATTTTGAAAAGAAGAAAATGAAGAGAGAGAGAGAAAATTATGTATATATATCAAGTGTTTTAGGGTTTATTAATAAAATGAAGTAAAAATACTTCATTTGAGGGGAAAAATAGAGGGAGGGGCGCCGGCCTCCTTGTGTGTGTGTGTGTGAGTTTTGAAAAAAAAATGAAATTGTAATTTAGTAAATTAATGTAATAATTATTTAAGGACAAATTTTCTTGGAAAAGAAAATTGAAATGAGTAGTTGTAAGGATGTAAGAATAGGGTATGGGTAGTGTGTAGTGTAGGTTGTACTTGTGAATAGTAGACAAGACATCTACTTTACCGGTTGTTCCGAAAACACGGGAAAAGCTATAACTGTAATTTTTATAGCTCGGAAAATTATGAAATTGATATTTTTGGAATCCTTATAAAATTACGGTTCTAATGAATATTCCGGAACATTTTTCTGAATCCGTGGCCCGGGGCACGCTTTTCCGTAATTGGGCTCGGGAAGGCCCGGAATTGAAAAATTCCCGAATTTAAAACTTTCAAAGGTTTGAAATGTACTTTGGAACAACAATTCAAATTCATTTGCTTCATAATATTTATTTTACTATGAAACCGAAGGAAAGCCGGATCTAGGGTCCCTAGGCTTCATTTACTAACCTCAACCTGATCGGATTAGGGTTTCGCTTCCAATTCCCGGGTTTCTAGCTACTGAGAATTACCGGGGTTTACAACCTCCCCACCTTAAATAAAGTTTTGTCCTCAAAACGGGACTGACGTACCTTGTCCTTCGAATATCTCGGGGTACTTTCTCTGGATTTCATCTTCCGCTTCCCAGGTTGCTTCTTCAAAGGCATGATTCCTCCATAACACCTTCACGTAGTGAATGTCTTTGTTTCGTAGCCTTTGAGTTTTCTTATCCAATATCTTTACTGGGTGTTCCTCATATGTCAGGTTTTCCTTCAACTGGATTGGTTCCAATTCCAGAATCCTTTCTGGGTCGGCAACATATCTCCTCAAAACTGACACATGGAACACATTGTGAATCCCGGACAAATTAGGTGGTAGGGCTAGCCGATACGCCAGGTCTCCGACTCTTTCTAAGATCAAAAGGTCCAATGTATCTCGGGCTTAACTTCCCTTGGGTACGCATCCTCTTGATACTTTTAATCGGGTTTATCTTCAGGTACACATGATCACCCACTTTAAAATCAAGCTCCCGTCTTTTCAAGTCTGCCCAGCTCTTTTGTCGATCCTGGGCTTCCTTCATTTTCCGCTGAATCAACCTCACCTTATCCGCGGCTTCCTGTACCAATTCCGGCCCAATTGCTACCTTTTCCACTTCATCCCAAAACAAAGGGGACCTACAACGCCGTCCATACAAAGCTTCATACGGGGGCATCTGGATAGTGGAGTGATAGCTGTTATTATAGGCAAACTCGATTAGGTGTACATGACTATCCCAATTCCCTTTGAATTCCAGGGCACACGCCCTTAACATGTCTTCAAGAGTTTGGATCGTCCGCTCAGACTGTCCGTCGGTCTGAGGATGGTAAGCCGTACTGAAATGCAATTTAGTACCCAAGCTCTTCTGCAAGCTCGTCCAAAACTTGGACACAAATCTCGGGTCTCTATCTGAGATGATCCCCGCAGGTATGCCATGTAATCTTACGATCTCTCTGATATAAATCTTGGCTAACCTTTCCATTGAATAGGTCATATTTATGGGTAGGAAATGCGCCGACTTAGTTAACCGATCCACTATTACCCATATTGCATCACAACCCGATGGAGTCTTGGGAAAGCCACAAACAAAATCCATGGATACTTGATCCCACTTCCATTCAGGAATGGGTAAGGGCTTTAGCAATCCGCCCGGTCTCTGGTGCTCTACCTTCACCTGTTGGCATACTGCGCACTTCATTACATAATCTGCCACATCTCGCTTCATCCCATTCCACCAATAGCAACTTTTCAAATCTTGGTACATTTTGGTGCCTCCCGGATGCATGGTATACCCGGAGTTATGTGCCTCACTCATTATTTCCTTCCTCAATTCTTCGTCCTCTGGCACGGCACATCCGTTCATTCGGATCACATCTTCATCATCTACGGCAAAGTCAAGGTACTTTCCCGCTTGGGTTTCCCTTTTTATCTTTTGTATCACTTCGTCATACCTCTGTGCTTCTTTGATTCTTTCTACGAGGGTTGGTTCCAGCACCAAGTTAGATATCTCAAGCTCAGCACTTCGATCTATGAACTCGATCCTTAATTTCTCAAATTCCTTAATCAACTCCTTCTGACTTGTAATCAAAGCGGCTACCTCCCCGTGATTCTTCCGACTTAGGGCATCCGCGACCGCATTTACTCTCCCTGGACAGTAATTTATCCCCAGGTCATAATCTTTTATTAATTCCAGCCACCTCCTTTGCCTCATGTTCAACTCCTTCTGTGTGAACAGGTATTTAAGGCTTTTATGATCTGTGTATATCTCACACCGTTGTCCATACAGATAATGTCGCCATAACTTCAAGGCAAAGACAACTGCAGCTAGTTCCAAATCATGCGTAGGGTAATTCTGCTCATGCGGTCTCAATTGCCGAGAAGCATACGCAATGACCTTCCGTTCTTGCATCAAGACGCATCCAAGACCATTTCTGAAGCATCACTATGTACCGTGTAAGACTTTTCCGGATCTGGTAAAACCAAAATCGGTGCCGAGACCAGTCGTCGCTTTAGTTCCTGAAAACTTTGTTCTCTCTTGTCTGTCCAAATGAATTTTTCATTCTTTTGAGTCAATTGAGTCAGCGGCTTAGCTATCTTGAAAATCCTTCACTTTGCGATAGTAGCCAGCCAATCCCAAGAAACTCCTTACTTCAGTAACTGTTTGTGGTGGCTTCCAATCCACTATCGCCTTGATCTTTTCGGGATCAACTGATATCCCATCACCCGTTACCACATGTCCGAAAGGATATCCTGTCTAACCAAAAGTCACACTTGGACAGCTTGGCGTACAGCTTGTTATCTCGTAAGGTTTGCAATGCCAAACGGAGATGCTCCTCATGTTGCTCTTTGGTCTTTGAATATATGAGGATGTCGTCTATAAAGACTATCACACATTTATCCAAAAGCGGCTTATAGACTCTATTCATTAAGTCCATAAATGCAGCCGGTGCATTAGTCAGTCCAAATGACATTACCAGAAACTCGTAGTGCCCATAACGAGTACGAAAAGCTGTCTTAGGCACATCCTCAGGCTTAATCCTTAGCTGATGATACCCCGAACGTAAGTCAATACGTGAGAACACACAAGCTCCTTGCAGCTGGTCAAACAAATCATCGATTCTTGGCAAGGGATATCGATTTTTGACAGTCACCTTATTCAATTCCCGGTAGTCGATACACAACCTCATCGATCCGTCCTTCTTCTTCACAAACAAGACGGGTGCGCCCCATGGCGATACACTTGGTCTTATAAATTTCTGGTCCAGAAGTTCTTGTAACTGCGTCTTTAGCTCCTTCAACTCAGCCGGTGCCATCCGGTATGGCGCTTTAGATATCGGTTCGGTATTTGGAGCCAACACAATCTCAAAGTCAATTTCTCTTCTTGGCGGTAATCCCGGCAAAATTTCTGGGAACACATCCAAGTATTCATTCACCACTGGAATATTCTTTTCCTCACGGTTTCCCCTTCATCCAAGACACTCAATCGGTATCATCTCCTCATCCTCCATCATCAACTCGAACGAGCTTAGATCAACCTTCTTGGGACTAAGGCATCTCCCATAAATTCTACTTTTTCTCCCGATTGATCATAAAAACATACAGTCCTCTTTGGCAATCCACTATTGCCTTTACTCTACTTAGCCAATTCATCGAGGATAACTTCGTATTTATTCATTTCCAATACAATTAAATCACTTTTGGAGTGGCGACCAAGGATTCCCAATGGACAGTCTTTTATCAGATCTCGGGTCGACACAACACTCCCAGTGGGGGTCTTAATCCTCAAGCTAACCGTGGTTGTGGCTATGGGCAATCCGAGTCGGTTGGCCAAACTATAGGTGATGAACGAGTGGGTCGCTCCCGTGTCAAACAAAGCATAGGCTTCCACGCTATTTACTTGTATGTGTCCTGAGGTCAACAAACACCCATCACATATGAACCTTAAAATATTCTTAAGGCTATCCACATAGGGTCTCTACTTCCAGCTTTCCATAATATATACAATTTCATTTAAACAAAATTCAAATTAAACAACTTAATTTCAATTAGGAGGGGTTTCCGTTACTAACTGTTGTCACGCCCCGAAGGGTACCCTAAACGTGGCAGTCCGCCGTACACAATATTAAAGCCTAAGAATGACCACCTCAGTCACGCGAAGGCTTCCATACTATGTACAAGGCGTCTAACACATGGAGGAGACTCATCGGAGTAATACATTTTACGTTGATATAGCTTGAGTAACAATGTAAAGGAAATACAAATTTACTATACTTCAGATACAATTCACTACACTTCAAAATACAAATCATTCAACTCCAATTACATTCATCCACAGACTTCCCTACACAAACTATTACAAGACAAATCATAACACTAGCAGATAACTTCAACCATTCGTATTCCTTGCCGAAATCCCAAAGTCATTCCCGACTTCAGCCAATTCGGTTCCCACCTTGCATTCTTGAGATAACCTGTTCATTTAAACAACTATTGGGGTATAAGCTACACTAGCTTAGTGAGAATTCCCTTAATTCCGTACCATAACAAACAAGTATTAGTCAATCATATGCTATGCATGAACAAACACGTGAGCAAGCAATTATGCGTGGGTATCCGGAACCCACACACCGAACGGATTTACGCCCTCCGTATCTGGGGTTAGGAATGGTATTGGGTCTACACGACCGCATCTAGTCCCCAAGCCCTCGGCTCTTAGCACTCGACTCGGCTAGGCTCATCCAAGAATGCATCCACATGCGCCTTAGTACCCCTGAATGAGCTCTGGCACCGGGTTCGTTATCCAAACGAGTCATCCACGGACCATACCGATCGACCTGCGTAGGAGTAGCATGCTACCAAATGCAATATGTCCAATGATGCATGACCAATTTAATTTTTGCTTGGGTCACAAATATTTATACATTCCTTAGAGTGACCAACCAATATCACACATATAACAAAAATAATATGAACGGTGCAACTATTCAATCAAATCGTGGTTTCGATATGCTTTAGTATTCTTTGGCATACATTCATCACAGTCTCATCATATCTCCCATCCCCATTCATATCAATTTTTATCTTATTCCTATAATTCTAATGCAACTAACTACAAGCACAATCAAGGTAACAAAACAAGGAGAAAACTCACTCGGCCATTGGATCACCGGTCTTCTAGTAATAATAATTCGGTAGCAGGGAATCGTCGATCTCGGGATCTCCTAAAAAGGAAGAAATACTCTAATAAGTATTTCAACTCAAACTAATCTAAACGATCTTATACAAACTATCAAATTCGTAATTCTCGTCCTAAGCGGGAATTCCAACTTAAAACGGCCATAACTTGGTCATTTTAACTCGGAATCTCGCAAATTATATATCGATTCCTATCTACTTCGAAAGATCTATCTAATTCTAATATTATTTTCAAGTTTTGAAAACTTTGAAGCTTCGAAAAGTTCGGATCAGATTAGGGCAGCAACAATTTCAATTTTCGAAAAATAGTTTTGTGAGA
This sequence comes from Combretum micranthum, assembly GCA_024138025.1. Lineage (NCBI taxonomy): Eukaryota > Viridiplantae > Streptophyta > Magnoliopsida > Myrtales > Combretaceae > Combretum > Combretum micranthum. The sequence continues at coordinate 34,772 of JAMXBD010003268.1, forward strand.
GTTTGAAATGTTCCTACTATAGAAATTGGCTATACATGCAATATGAATGATTTCCTAACATGAATGACATGAGATGAGCTTAATGTATGCATGATCTTGATGATTTTTGCTAAAAGGAAATTTTATAACTTTTATTTTGCAAGACCATAACAACAATTACTTATGAAAAATCTAGTTTCCTAACTTTGATTATTTCCATTTGTTTTGGTTTTGTTACTTAAGAAAATATAATTATTTTTTTGTCAAAATTGAGTGTTCATTATATATATTACTTATGATCTTCATTTCTACATAAAATTTCCATTTTACACTTTGTAAACATGTTTTCAAGTGGGGTTGATTCCAAAATCCGAATTTGGTAAAAATTGTTTTTTTTTTTTGAGTGATTCCTTTAGGAAAAACTTGTTTAAAGCATTAAAATTTAAGGCTTTACTATATCAATGGTCTAAGGACTTCATTTAACACATAAAACTTGCAATTTGAGCTCAAATACTAAGTGATTACTTATGCATCATCTCAAATTACGAATTTTGACAATTGATCACTAACCAATAATTTTTCATTTTAATTCCATTACTTGTTTAACTCCTTACTCATGCCTAAACTCATTTTAACTTGTAAAAATCATTGCTTAATGATATCTATTACCTATATACTTCATTTTTCACATAAAACATGAGTTTTGGAATTGATACATGGGTTCTAAAAATTGGTCTTGGTTGGAATCCGAATTTACAAAATTCATTTTTGGTTATATCTTTTGATAAAATCTATCTAAGCTCATGAAAATCCATTCCTTACATATCCTATCCTAAGAGCCTTTCATTTCTTAAATAAAAACTTCATTTTTGAGTTGGTAAACATGTTTTTAAAATAGGCCTTGGCCAAAATCCGAAAATAGGATTTTTGTTTTGAAAATAACTTTTGAAAATCACATTAGATTCTTGTAAAAAGAAGTCTTGATGATATACATATATTAAGCCTTCATTTTCTTAAGTAAAAATTACATTTTGACACTTGGAAAGTGGTTTTTAAATATTGGTCTTGCCAAAATACGAATTTCATAATTTTGTTTGAGTTCATAACTAAGATCTATACTTAATATGAACATAAACATAAACAAATGCATGGTAATAAGCTATAAACATCATGGATCTAAACTTTACTTATCAAAATCTTTCATTTATGGTATCTATACCCTAAGCCCTTCATTTTAAATGAAAAATACACATTTTGAAGTTGAAAAACCACTTTTCTAAATATGGTTCCATTTTCATCCGAATTTCCAAAAATGGTTTTTGTTGAAAATAAAATAGATCTTGAGTTTCTTAACACATTCCTACTATCCTCATGCTATTACAAGTTGCTTATGAACATAAAACAAAAGTCTAATGCATTCATGAACTCCAAAACTCTAGATCTAGTTTTCTAAACTAGTTTCAAATGCATGAATCACTATGTGGATGATAGATCTATGCATGAATCATAAGAAATAACAAAAATAACAACTTAAATGACAAGATCTATGGCATAAACAAAAATCAAAGCTACAACAATTTAGATCTACAAAATATATCAACTTTAAACAAGAAAATAATTGCAATACAAGATAATAAAAGTGGAGAAGAGAAAGATTTCATTTTTGGCATCATCATCCTAAGCTTTTAAGCTTATGGAAGGTCATTTGATGCATGAAACCTTCATTACACTTTACCTATATCACCTATGGAGCTTTAGGAAGAAGATTGGCTTAGAAATCTTTAAAAATGAAGTGTGGAAGCCATGAAAGAAGAAGGGGGCAGCTTGTTTTCCATGGAGGAACAAGAGGAAATGAAGAAGAAAGAGAGGAAAAAAGAGAGAGAAAGACTAAAGAATGAAAAAGGAAGGAATGAGTAAATGAAAGGGAGAGAGAAATGAGTGTATTAAATGAATGAAAGAGAGAAAAAAAATAAAACAAGGGCAGATTTTGGGGAGGGGATTCACGTGAATTGGGAGAGAGAGAGAGTGTGTGTTTTGTTGAATTTTGACTTGAATTTAATTTGTGTAATAAATGTGTATGTGTAGCTTCTTAAAGAAGGAGTAGAATTTATTTAATTTAGTCAAAATAGGAATAAATGAAGGACAATGGCAGCCATAAAGAAGGAAAAATCTGCCATGAAGTGTGGGATTATGTGTAGAAAGATTGAAGTGAAAAGGAAGTGATATGTGTAAGGTGTACTTGAAAAGATGGGTTGTAAGAGTACTTTCTTAATAAAATAAAACAAAAAAAATAAAATTAGAAAATAATTCCAAATAATTGTAGCAGATTTTTCATAATTAAAATTAAATAATTATTTGAATTATTTTAGTATTTTAACAAATATGTTACCGGTATGATCAAAATACGCGAATATGGGCTATAAATGATATTTTTATAACCCGAAAAATTATATAACTGATATATTTAGAAATCTTATGAAATTACGAGTCTAACGGTACTATTGGTATATTTTTGATATCTCGAGCCCCGGGACACGCTTTTCGAAGTCTGTATCCGAACGGGTTCGAAATAGGTCAAAAATTTACCAATTTGATATTTTTAAACAAACTCATATTACTATGAGCTATTCTACATATCTAAACTACATCTCGGCCTCTAGGGTTAGGGGCGCTAGATTGCCGGACTTACACTATTGTATTCTAGTTAGGGTTTCCGGGTGATTTTCCGGTTTAGACCTTTACCAATTTGGAAACTGATTTTTGTTTATACAATATATTTAATTTGAGAAATTTATTTTAAATTTTATTTTTGTAAGTATTTAATATCTTTTAATGTTTTCGGAATTCTTGAATTGAGTTATATTTTCGAAAGTCAATCGTTATTTGCTTTTTAATAATTTGTTTTTGAGCTTTCTATTACCTGTTTGTATAAATCGGAGTTAAATATGGAATTTTTCGTACGTCGGGGTTTTGAATTTGAAGACCACTGAGTTCTTATTTTATTGTTTAAGATTTTCATTTTCTCAAGATTAAGAAGTTTCTGAATTCGTTTGTGAATTAGGACTTATCGAAATTCGGTTTTAATTTGGAGTGATTTTTAGGGTTTATTTTCGAAGTTCATCTAAAAATTATTTATTGAAATTTTCCGGGGCTTACACCTGTCACCAGGCCGCCATCAATATTCTCACCTTGATCCAAAGCTGCCAACTCCACTTCCTCATCTTCATCTTCTTCACCATCCATTGTCCCTCTAGATTGTACAGCCTCATCCCATGCATCGCGGAAGCTGCTCGACTCCCGCTCTTGTTACCAGACCTCAAGGGGTTGGTATTACTCGAGGCTCCGAAGGGTGGGTGGCCACACTCTTTCGTTGTGAACATTCGGAAGCTAAGTGCCCTTTCTCTTTGCAAATGAAGCAAGTTATGCCAGCTTCTTTGGGCATGTAAAAACCATGTGGCCAGCATCGCACAAAAGTAGCATTGTTTCTCAATGTGGGGGCATTGCTAGGTGCATGTGTCCCTTACATTTCCAACATGTGACATTGGTCTTGAACTGGGTCGGCTTGCTGCTAGACTCCTCTGTAAACCCTTGGTACGGCCTGTACCGTTTACCCTTGAACCCTGAGCTCGAGGCATCAAACGGTCTCTTTTCGAATATTCTCTTTTCGGGCTCCTGATACTTTTTCCTAGCCCCTTCAATGACCCGAGCCTTTTCTACCATCTCAGGATAGGTTCTTACTCCGAACTCTTCCAGCTTGATTCGCAGTTCCTCGTCCAAGCCTCCCAGAAATACCTGCTTCTTTAATTCCTCACTATCCCTGAAAGATTCAGGGGCATACTGCAGCAAGTGAGCAAACTCAGTTTCATATTGCTCGACTGTTCTCCCCTTCTGCTTTACATGAAGGAAATCCGCACTATACTTCACCCTCAAGCTAGAGGGAAAATAATTATTCAAGAATTCCCGGCGAAAAGTTTCCCAAGTAGCCGGGGAAGTCAAATTCCTTCTCTTGGAGTCCCACCAGACTCGCGCATTGTATCTTAACATATACGTCCCATATTCCAGCTGCAAATAAGGTGGGATCTCGTATGCAGCAAAAGAACGTTCCACTTGAGCCAACCAATCCTCAGCTTCATCCGGCTTACCGAATGCCCCATCAAAATACCGGTTGCTTTTAATGAAGTCCGGTAAAGAGCTTCGGTGGGGTCTCCTGTATGGCGGGGGTGGCGGCAGCTGCACATTATAGGAATGCTCCTCTTGTGGAGCAGGTGCCTCTGCAGTCATTTCCCGATGATCTGCGGGTGGCGGGTGTGGGGCCGAATCCTGGGCACTCTGACCTGGGTGTGGGTTCTGTACTGGATTTTGATTCTGGATGAAAGTGTTCAGGAGATTGGCCAATTGCCCAATCGCATTCAGTACATCACCCTGTTGGTTTTGGGGTGCAGCTCCTTGGGGGTTAGGTTGTTGTATAGCCGGTTGATCGGCTTCATTAGGATTAGACCCTTGTCCTTGGTTCCGAGTTCGTCGGTTTCGTCTGCTTACACAATGTTTAATGGATTTTTAGTATCTTTAGGGGTTTTAGGTTTCAAGGGAATAAGATCAATAACAAGTTCAGAAGTTGCGAAAATCTGGAATTCAAACTTAGAAGGAAAAAGGAATGCATAATTCCATAAAGCCATAAGATGAGTCATAATATCAATCCATAAAAGAAAAATAAAGAAAAATTAAAAGAATCACAAGGGAAATAGAAGAATCCACACATAGAGTAACCAATTGGTATTTCACAACCATAATGCGAATGAGTGAATGCTTATGCCATCTATGTGCAGTTAATGTTCTTTTATGTATCATGACTAGAATGCGTACTTTTCACAACTCCATTTCTTTAAAACAAAAGTGATCCTTTTCATTTCTTTAGCGAGCCATACAAATATTACATCAACTTTTAGTTCCCAAAATTTGGCTAGCTAAGCTCCCTTCCTATTCTAATCAATTTCCCTATTCCCGAAAACATGGCAAAATACAGGGAAAAAGAACAAATAAAATACTAACTATCCTGAAATCCTAAGGCAAATTGGCATCTCGCATTGCCTACTACAAAAATAAGAATGTCAGGACTCCGCTTGGACTTTATGGGTTAGCTAACATCCAATCTCTACTCATCACTAGAGTCGTCGGGGGTCGGGCTAGGAGGTCGTCTCCTGCTGGTAGAACCACCATCGTCCTGTCGGACGAACAAGCTAAGATACTCCCTGGTGGTCATCCTCCGCTTCCTAGCGGGTCGGACTAGAGGCTCCGGATCCTTTGTCACGCCCCGCCCCCGCAGGTGGCGGCAACGTGATGCCAGGGCAGGCAAACCCACCTCTGGCCCCTAGTGGTAATGGCCGACACCACCATTGCATCATGGTGGCCCCAACCAACGCATGCCCAAAGGGTACCACGGGCACTATAGGTATTGTTACCCTTAGGCAGAGTTGAATCCAGTCTGCAGACTCTAGGATTCGAACCCCAGACCTAAGGCTTTTGCCTGCCCCAAAGGCAGCACCTTTCACCAGTTGATATCAACTGGTGAAAGGTGCTGCCTTTGGGGCAGGCAAAAGCCTTAGGTCTGGGGTTCGAATCCTAGAGTCTGCAGACTGGATTCAACTCTGCCTAAGGGTAACAATACCTATAGTGCCCGTGGTACCCTTTGGGCATGCGTTGGTTGGGGCCACCATGATGCAATGGTGGTGTCGGCCATTACCACTAGGGGGCCAGAGGTGGGTTTGCCTGCCCTGGCATCACGTTGCCGCCACCTGCGGGGGCGGGGCGTGACATAAAAAGGCGCCTTTTTTATGTCACGCCCCGCCCCCGCAGGTGGCGGCAACGTGATGCCAGGGCAGGCAAACCCACCTCTGGCCCCCTAGTGGTAATGGCCAACACCACCATTGCATCATGGTGGCCCCAACCAACGCATGCCCAAAGGGTACCACGGGCACTATAGGTATTGTTACCTTTAGCAGAGTTGAATCCAGTCTGCAGACTCTAGGATTCGAACCCCAGACCTAAGGCTTTTGCCTGCCCCAAAGGCAGCACCTTTCACCAGTTGAGCTGCAGATCAACTGGTGAAAGGTGCTGCCTTTGGGGCAGGCAAAAGCCTTAGGTCTGGGGTTCGAATCCTAGAGTCTGCAGACTGGATTCAACTCTGCCTAAAGGTAACAATACCTATAGTGCCGTGGTACCCTTTGGGCATGCGTTGGTTGGGGCCACCATGATGCAATGGTGGTGTTGGCCATTACCACTAGGGGGCCAGAGGTGGGTTTGCCTGCCCTGGCATCACGTTGCCGCCACCTGCGGGGGCGGGGCGTGACATCCTTACTTTCTTCTTCTTCTTCTTCTTCTTCTTCAGTCCCTTGCCCCTCTTGCGGGCTTACTTCTCCTCCTCACCTCCTATCTCGGGCTCACCTAGGCGGTTGCCTCTACTTCAGGCTCTCTCACAGGCTCATCTGCCACATTTTCAGTCTCCATAGGCACTGGGGCCTCCGGTTCAACTACTGCTAGGTCAAGCACAGGTGGGTTCTCACCCTCCACATACACATCTCTCCATAGCCTGGAATCTACCTCGGGTTCTACCCTCCCACTCTCGGGTATCTCCAACATCCAGTTAAAATCCCATATAATTTGATCGGGTTCTGGGTTTACCTGCATTCTGGTTCAACAGGTGGGGTAGGGGTCCTAGGTACTCATTTTGTTCCCAGTTCGGATCCTCCTCGGGATCCTCCTCCTCTTCTTCCTCTTCATCCTCTCCAATCACAGGTGCTCCATTCAGCTGCATACCTATATCAATAGCTGGGGGTGGTGCTATTACTCGGGGGGGGGGGGGGGGGGGGGGGGGGGGGGGGGGGGGAGGATGTCCAAATAGATTGCATGCCAGGTGATGTGATTCCATGCATCAGCTATATTCCAGTCAGGTGATCATATAAGTTATCATGAGCATAAACATATAAGGGTCCTATGGGGATCCATACCCTAAAATCTGGAGGGGTTCGGGTTCCTCCACCTTTCAAATAAATGTGGCTTCTCTCGTCATGGGCTCACGCCCGTAATCAACCATGATCCTCTCTAGAGTATAGATTGTCTCTAACTTTGTCCAGCTCCTTCTTCCCATAGGATCATAACTCAATTGATCCACTACTGAAGCCCATCTGGTATATCTCAGCCCATCCTTCCATAACCTGTACATTTCCCCTAGGGTCCGGGGATGTCGGGCTAGGGCAAATCCTCACACAATTCTCTTAGCCTCAGTCTATATTCTACCATCGTTTCATCGTTTCTCTTTGTAAAATTCCTTGCCCTTTCCCTAGTCTCACCCAGAGAGACCTACATCAAACAATACTACTAATTAGACTTAGCAAGAAAACGTTTTTAACTCCATTTAACCTAGTAGTTAGATTTCTAGGTCCGGTTTCTTTTAATTCTATTGTCTTGTTTTATAACCTAGTGCTCTGATACCAACTTAAACTGTCACGCCCCGTAGGGTATCCTAAACGTAACAGCCCGCCACATACTAAGTAAGACTCTCGAGTTCCCTACCCGGGGCCTTCGGAAGTCTTAAGTAGATGTAAAGCGTTCCTTTACGACAATAGAATACTTCAACAAATGGAGTTAAACAGTTTAACGAGGCATTCATTAGCCATAGATAATAAATCAAAACGCATAATGTTAAAGTTTACAAATCTAAGGGGCATTCCCCCGCAAAAGAATAACAGTCTATTACAGTCATCCAGAGTCCTTAGTTTCCAATGGAAGTCTATACAAAAAGGAATGAATTAAACTTCTAGGAAACTCCTATCTCCGGTACCTGCGCTGTAGCCTGTCTTGGCCTAAGCCATATAAAGTCGTGCTGCAAAAGATAGAAACTATGGGGCGTAAGCTAACTAGCTTAGTGAGCAATACTTCCATAACGCAATTAAACATACTTCAGTCAAACAAGTAATTATTCAGGCAAGTGTATGCATCAAACAAATGAATTCAGCAAACATATGACCAACCGGAAATCATATGTGGATGGACTTGCGCCCTCCATCCCGGGTTAGCAGATTAACGAATCCTGCGGTACGACGCCGTTTAAGCTCACGGTCAACTAATAATAATTCGTTTTATGGATCACGATTAACCAACAAGTCGTTTTATGGATCACGATTAACCAACAATGCGAATGCTCCAACCCCATCGTGACATGAATGAATTCAATTTATAGTCGGAGTCGAATAGTCATTAATTCAATTCTTTTAAGTGACCAACAAGTATTCGCAGACATTCATCATAAGATTCTAGTAAAGCAGTCAATATCTTAACACCCGGTTCGATATACCTTAAGCTCCATTTCACATATCAACAATCAACAACATAAATAATTCCCATACCCCATGCTTATACAATTTCTTTTATCTTTGCCTACATCACTAGTGCCACTACATTACAATCAAGCATTAATTGAGATGGAAGTAAACTCACTCGGCCATTGGACGCCAACTTTAATAATAATAATCGGGAGGTAGAGTGTCGTCCTGCTCGGAATCACCTACCAATCAAGAATAATCCTAATGAGATTCTCACCATGTAATTAAATCAAACTATATATCTAGACTAGTTGAATTCGGATTTCTCGCTATTTTCGGAAGTCCCGACTTAAAACGGCCATAACTTGGTCATTTTAACTGGAATTTCGCAAATTTTATATCGATCTTCATCTACTTCGAAAGATCTATCTATTTCAAGTATTAAATCCAAGTTTTGAAAATAATAGGGTCACGGAACAGTGGGATCAGTTCTGTTCCGCAATTGATCCAATTTGAAAATGTGCTTTGCTTTTGATAAGAAATGTTCCTAGTTGGTGATTCATGCATGAATGATTTAGGAATGAACTACTAATGTGTATGCCATGTAATGAACTCAATATGTGCATGGTCATGATTTTTGTAGTAATAAACTCTTAGGAACTCCTAAGTGTTGGGGAAAGTCTCATAAAGACTAATTCTAAGAAGCTTTTTCCCACATTATACTCCTTAGGGTTTCTTTGGTTTTTAATCTTGTAATCTACTTATTATTTAACTAAAAATAGGTTCTCAAAGTCTATAATAGTCATGGCCTCCATTCATGCATAAAAATTCACATTTTTCATTTGGTAAACATGTTTTTAAATAAGCTATTTGTGAAAATCCGAATTTTCCAAATTTCCTTTTCTTACATTTTTCTTAAGGGAAATCTTGTCTAATGCATTAAAAATTGGAGCTTCAATGTATACATTATCTAAGGACTTCATTTAGCTTATAAAACATCCATTTTAGACTTAAATACTAAGTGTTTATTTAGGCATTACACAAAGTTACGAATTTGACTACACATTTAAAGTCAACATTTTTCATTCTAACTTCACCTCTTGTTTTCCTTATTTTTATTATGCCTAAACTCATCTAAACTCATGAAAATAATTCCTTTAACATGTCTATTACACATACCCTCATTTTTCTTATGAAATATGAGTTTAAAGTTGATTTTGGGGGTCTTTAAGGTAGGGTTTCCATTTCATCCGAATTTTCAACTTTTCATATCTAACAAAGCCCTTCCTTTTTCAATGTTCTTGCCTTCTACATGTGAAGATACTATACTAACATCTCTATACATGAACAAGACTTCATTCTTATGATCATCAAAGCATATAAACAAAATGAACCTATGATCATGCATGTACATGAAGTTATGAATGTCTAAACCTTAGATCTACAACATATGACATATAAAGCATGGATCTCATGGCATGAACAACAATATATGTGCAAGATCACTACTTTACATGCATGAACAAGATGAGATCTTAACAAAAACACATCTAAACATTAGATCCATGTCTTGTGATGGCTTGACATTCTTGTTCATGTGTTTCCATTCCCTAGCATGAGCATCATGGGGATTTAATGAGGAAATACACAAGATATGGTCTTGCCATTACAAGAACTAGGAAGAACAAGGCTTGAATCAACATACCAAAGGAGGATCTAAGGTAGAAATGGAGGAGTTTTGAGTTGAAAGTGCAAGAGGGAGAGGGAGGGGGGTGCTCGGCACTAAGGGAAGGAAAAGAAGAGAGGTTTTCTCTTTTTCAATTTTGAAATGAGAAGAAATGAGAGAGAGAGAGAGAAAATTTAGTATATATATCAAGTGTATTAGGGTTTAGTTATACAAAATGAAGTAAAATAATTAAATGAGAGGGAAAATAGAGGGAGGGGCGCCGGCCATCATGCATGTGTGTGTGTGTGTGTTTAAAAATTTGATTTTTTGTAATTTAGTAAATGAAATTGTAATAAATGTAATAATTATTTAAGAGACAAATTTTCTTGGAAAAGAAAATTGAAATGAGTAGTTGTAAGGATGTAAGAATAGGGTATGGGTAGTGTGTAGTGTAGGTTGTACTTGTGAATAGTAGACAAGACATCTACTTTACCGGTTGTTCCGAAAACACGGGAAAAGCTATAACTGTAATTTTTATAGCTCGGAAAATTATGAAATTGATTTTTGGAATCCTTATAAAATTACGGTTCTAATGAATATTCCGGAACATTTTTCTGAATCCGTGGCCCGGGGCACGCTTTTCCGTAATTGGGCTCGGGAAGGCCGGAATTGAAAAATTCCCGAATTTAAAACTTTCAAAGGTTTGAAATGTACTTTGGAACAACAATTCAAATTCATTTCCATAATATTTATTTTACTATGAAACCGAAGGAAAGCCGGATTTAGGGTTCCTAGGCTTCATTACTAAACTCAATCAGATCGGATTAGGGTTTCGCTTCCAACTCCGGGGTTTTCTAGCTACTGAGAATTACCGGGGTTTACATCCTTATTTCTTAGCTTTTGAACCTTCTAATCTAGAATTTGAACTGGGTGTTCTTGATAAGTCAAGTTCTCCTTTAGTCTTACCGGTTCAAGCTCTACAATTCGATCGGGGTCGAGTACATGCTTTCTTAAGACCGAAACATGAAAGACATTATGTACTCCCGATAGGTTTGGTGGTGGTGCCAAGCGATAAGCCAGATCTCCCACTCGTTCAAGAATCTCAAACAATCTAATATATCTTAGGCTTAGCTTTCCTTGAGCCCGTACACAATGAATACTCTTTATCGGATTTATCTTTTGATATACATGATTGCTGACGTTAAACTCAAGGATTCAGCATTTTTTATCTACCCAACTTTTCTGCCTATCTTGGGCCTCTTTCATCTTTTGTTGGATAATCTTGGCTTTGTTTGATACATCTTGGATAAGATTGGTCCAATTGTCAACTTCTCCACATCATCCCAAAATAGAGGTGATCTGCACTTCTTCCATACAAAGCTTCATCGGTGGCATCTTAATTGTTGAATGATAGCTTTGTTGTAAGCAAATTCTACCAAAGGTAAGCAAATTCTACCAAAGGTAAATGTTCTTCCCAGCTTCCCTTGAATTCCATAACACATGCTCTCAAATATCTTCCAAGGTTTGAATAATTCATTCCGACTGTCCGTCGGTTTGTAGATGATAAGCTGTACTGAAATGTAATTAGTTTCTATACACTTCTGAAGACTTATCTAGAATTTTGACACAAATCGGGGATCTCGATCAGACACAATTCCTGCTGGAACTCTATGTAGTCTTACCTCCTTTACATATAGTGGGCTAACTTCTCCATCGAGTAGATCATGTTGATGGGAAAGAAGTGTGCTGACTTAGTAAGTCGATCCATTATTACCCATACGGCATCATATCCAGCTGATGTTCGGGGTATACCACATATGAAATCCATTGTAATTTGATCCCATTTCCATTCTGGTGTGGTCAATGGTTTCAAAAGTTGCACGCCCCAATGGGTACCCTAAACGTGACAGTCCGCCACACTCAATATTAAAGCTTAAGTATGACAACCTTAGTCATTCCCAAAAGCTTTTATACTAAGTGTAAGGCGTACTTTCACAACTTTAGAGGACCGTATATGGAATTATGAAGTTAAGAAGATATGAATAACACATTTAAGAAAAGAGGATTCATAATAATCATTCATTCATATTAATGGCTTTACAAACTTAGGGACATATCCCTTTGATCACTAATCTATTACATGAGTAATTATACATCATTACTAATAGTACACTTTATCTAAATTTCTATTATCCAAAAAAAAATTACCTGCCCGCAGGGTCCTCGCGACCTTAACCATAAGTAAGAGAACTGCAAAAGATATCTATCGGGGTATAAGCTAATAGGCTTAGTGAGAACTATTTCCATAAATAACTTCTTGTAACAAGATTTCAAACAAGTTGATTAATCAAATAAATGTAATGCAACAAACATGTGGGCAAACAAGCATATAGTTTTCCAGGAACTATATGTTGAATGGATTTGCGCCCTCCATTCGGGGTTTGGTGATACATAACCTCAATTCAAGTAGTTTTAATTAAAAAGTTTTCATGCTCGCGAGCACTCATCGCTAAGCATTCCGAATTTACTTGATTGACCTTGCTTTCGGATCTTCCACAAGCATTTTCCATTAAGCCGCCAAGCAATATCTTTCGGATCTCCCGCCAAGTGTTGCTTTCGACATGAGCTTACTATCCTTCTCCCAAGGATAATAACCCAAAATGCAATGTGACTCACTTCATGGTATGGATGAATTCATTTATTTACAAAGTCATAGCATGATTATTTTTAAATTTAAGGCGATCAAGGAATTTCACACAATTCAATATTATACTAAAATACTCATTTAAAACAATTCCGACTTCGATTCTCTTAAAAATTCTTTCAAAGAATATTTTACATACATATCGGTTTGTCTTTTCCTAACTCTAATGCAACAAATTTACAAGCACAACAAGTATAACATTTAATGGAAATAAACTCATAATGCCATGTCGACTATTCCTCTAAGCGGATGAGTCGTTCACACACTCCACTTAATCGTAATAATTCTCGGGTAAAGGAATCCTTCCTCGGGTCACTTAGCCAAAGAAAATACCCATAATAAGTATTTCTTGATGATTTCTTTGAAATTTGAAAAAACAATGTCAAAGAACGTCAAAGTTCGTAAAGGAATGTTCCAACTTAAAATGGCCATAACTTGGTCATTTTAACTCGGAATCGCATATAATATACGATTTCTACCTACTCGAAAAGATATACCCATTTCCAAAATTAATTTTAACAAAAAAGGTCATATAAGCCTCAAAACGGTGGCGACAAAGTTCACCACGAGTTTTCCACACAAAATAACTTTGGTTTAAGAAATCAAATTTGCTTGAAATACTTAGTTATCTATATAGTTGAAAAATTCTTTTTTTATAACTATATAACTCATATTTAAGCATGCTCAAGTGTTTTGTTGTCCAATTATTTTTCTTGGGTAAAACAATGTTGGTTTGAAGCTTTTCGAAATTGTTTTTGTAAATTTCTTTGAAATGAATACCTTGTTTTCTTTGTTTTCTAAAAACGTTTTATGTTGGTTTTATTATCTTTTCCTAAGTAACTTTTAAAAATAAAATTTCCCATTTTTAAGTTTTCTACTATTTTAGAACATGCACTATCCTTCCTATTTAGTTTTTTGCACAAATTCTATTGTCTATTTGTTTACAAAAATCTTTATTTGAAAATTTCTCATTCCTTTTTCATGCCTTATGTTTTCATAGGAATCATCCATGTATATAAATTTATTTTCTTGATAAAAACAAAGTAGATCAATATGTGACTTAAGAAACCTTTTTATAGTAAAGTAGTTTCTAAAATTTCAATGATTTCTTCTTGTAACTTGAAAAGAAATAACTTTATTTTTGTTTTTAAACCATAGATTTCTTTGCCTATTTGTAAGGTCTTTACTTGAAAATTCCTTAGCCATTTATCTTGTTTATCTTTTTATAAAAAGAACCATTTTTGTATCAATAAATTTTCTTTTGAAAACAAAGTGTAATAATAAAGGTTTAAGTAGCTTTTTAAAGTAAAAGTAGTTTCTAAAATTATAGTGAGTTCTTTTTGTAACTTGAAAAGGAATGAGTTTATAAACTTATTTCTAAGTGACAAAATTCTTCTTTTGTTTAATCATTTTTAGAAATTAATATTTTTGGACAACAATCTAAATGAACATGATTATAGTAAACAAAATAACATAAAGCATAAATAATAAAGTCAAGTATTAGAGTCTTAGCTTTTTCAAGGCTCCCGGGACTAAGAAATAAACTAGTCCCAAAATCAAATAAAATGAAAGAAAAAAAAAACTTGTTTTGACTTGATGAGGACAAGTCTAAGACTAGAGGCTAGTCTTAATTCAACAAGGAATAAATAAATAAATTGCAATGGAATAAATAAATAAATTGCTTTGCATGAAATAAATAAATTGCAAGTGAGCTTATATACTCTAAAGAATATGTATATATATATAGATAATAATATATTAACAATAATAAAACAACATAAACATAAATGGATTGGCATGAACAAGAACAATACATGAACATAATGTAGTTTCCATAACTTGTAGTCTTTGGAAACTCATACTATGGTCATGTAAAGTTACATGACATGAAGAATAAGAAAGAAATATGAAGTGGTTACCTAAAGAAGACTTGGGTATGGTTATGTAGTTATGGGTTTTGGTTTGTTGGTAAAAGTGGTTGTGGAATTATTTTGAGAGAGTTTTGGGATGGTATTTTGAGAGAAAATTTGAGAGAGTTTTTGTATGAATTTGTGGGTAGTGAATGTGTGAAAGACGTGAAAGAGGAGGGGGGTATTTATAGGAAAATGTGGAGTGAATTTTGTGTGATTAAAATAAAATAAAATTGAAACAAAATTGAGGGAAATGGGGGCATAGGGGCGCCGGCCATGAGGGGATTAGAGGGGGAGGGATTTATCTTTTTTGACTTTTGTTGAATGAAAGATGTAATGTGTAAGGTAGATGTGAAATAAAGTTATGGGAAAGATGAAAAGTTAAGTTTATAGGTTATGTAGAGTGTAAGAATAGGTGTAAGAAAAGGTAGAGATAAAAGAATAGCGTAGAATAGTAATGAATAGTGTAATGTAAGATAGATATGACTAATAAAGTACCAGTAGTAAGAAAATACGCATATAATAGCTATATCTGTTATTTTTACTTACCGAAAAATTACGAAATTGATATTTTTGGAAAACTTATATTTTTACGAGTCTAACGGTGCATTCGGAATATTTTTATTATTCCGAGCCTCCGGACACGCTTTTCGAGAATCGTGTCCGATCGGGTTCAAAGGATACCCGAAATTCGCAAAACTGATATTTTTATAAAACCTATGGTTATTACGAACTATTCTAGCCGATTATTCCAACTTCATTTTCTAGAGTCAAAGAAAACGACAATGCCGGATTTACATGGGTTACGGTAAACTAGGGTTTTGTTGACCTTTAAAGTTCCGTTTGACTTTCGGTTTAGGGTTTTATGCTAAACTGATTCCGAAAATTTGGGGTTTACAAAAGTCCTCCTGGCCTCTGGTGTTCAATCTTTATTTGTTGGCATGTAGGACATTTCATTACCAATTCAGCCACATCTCTTTTCATGCCTGTCACGCCCCGTAGGATATCCTAAACGTAACAGCCCACCACATACTAAGTAAGACTCTCGAGTTCCCTACCCGGGGCCTTCGGAAGTCTTAAGTAGATGTAAAGCGTTCCTTTACGACAATAGAATACTTCAACAAATGGAGTTAAACAGTTTAACGAGGCATTCATTAGCCATAGATAATAAATCAAAACGCATAATGTTAAAGTTTACAAAATCTAAAGGGCATTCCCTCGCAAAAGAATAACAGTCTATTACAGTCATACAGAGTCCTTAGTTTCCAATGGAAGTCTATACAAAAAGAAATGAATTAAACTTCTATGGGAAACTTCTATCTCTGGTACATGCGCTGTAGCCTGTCTTGGCCTAAGCCATATAAAGTCGTGCTCCAAAAGATAGAAACTATGGGGGCGTAAGCTAACTAGCTTAGTGAGCAATACTTCCATAACGCAATTTAACATAATCCAGTCAAACAAGTAATTATTCAGGCAAGTGTATGCATCAAACAAATGTGATTATCAAACATATGACCATCCGGAAATCATATGTGGATGGACTTGCGCCCTCCATCCCGTTTTAGTAGATTAACGAATCCTGCGGTACGATGCCGTTTAAGCTCACGGTCAACTAATAATAATTCGTTTTATGGATCACGATTAACCAACAAGTCGTTTTATGGATCACGATTAACCAACAATGCGAATGCTCCAACCCCATCGTGACATGAATGAACTCAATTTATAGTCGGAGTCGAATAGTCATTAATTCAATTCTTTTAAGTGACCAACAAGTATTCGCAGACATTCATCATAAGATTCTAGTAAAGCAGTCAATATCTTAACACCCGGTTCTGATATACCTTAAGCTCCATTTCACATATCAACAATCAACAACATAAATAATTCCCATATACCCCAACATGCTTATACAATTTCTTTTATCTTTGCCTACATCACTAGTGCCGCTACATTACAATCACATGCATCAATTGAGAATGGAAGTAAACTCACTCGGCCATTGGACACCAAACTTCTTAATAATAATAATCTGGAGGTAGAGTGTCGTCCTACTCGGAATCACCTACCAATCAAAATAATCCTAATGAGATTCTCACCATGTAATTAAATCAAACTATATATCTAGACTAGTTGAATTCGGATTTCTCGCTATTTTCGAAAGTCCCGACTTAAAACGGCCATAATTGGTCATTTTAACTCGGAATTTCGCAAATTTTATATCGATCTTCATCTACTTCGAAAGATCTATCTATTTCAAGTATTAAATCCAAGTTTTGAAAATAATAGGGTCACGGAACAGTGGGATCAGTTCTGTTCCACAATTGATCCAATTTTGAAAATGTGCTTTGCTTTTGATAAGAAATGTTCCTAGTTGGTGATTCATGCATGAATGATTTAGAAATGAACTACTAATGTGTATGCCATGTAATGAACTCAATATGTGCATGTCATGATGATTTTTGTAGTAATAACTCTTAGGAACTCCTAAGTGTGGGGAAAGTCTCATAAAGACTAATTCTAAGAAGCTATTTTCCCACATTATACTCCTTAGGGTTTCTTTGGTTTTTAATCTTGTAATCTACTTATTATTTAACTAAAAATAGGTTCTCAAAGTCTATAATAGTCATGGCCTCCATTCATGCATAAAAATTCACATTTTTCATTTGGTAAACATGTTTTTAAATAAGCTATTTGTGAAAATCCGAATTTTCCAAATTTCCTTTTCTTACATTTTTCTTAAGGGAAATCTTGTCTAATGCATTAAAAATTGAAGCTCCAATGTATACCTTATCTAAGGACTTCATTTAGATTATAAAACATCCATTTTAGACTTAAATACTAAGTGTTTATTTAGGCATTACCCAAAATTACGAATTTGACTACACATCTAAAGTCAACATTTTTCCTTCTAACTTCACCTCTTGTTTTCCTTATTTTTATTATGCTAAACTCATCTAAACTCATGAAATAATTCCTTTAACATGTCTATTTACACATACCCTCCATTTTTCTTATGAAATATGAGTTTAAAATTGATTTTGGGGGTCTTTAAGGTAGGGTTTCCATTCATCCGAATTTTCAACTTTTCTATCTAACAAAGCCCTTCCTTTTTCAATGGTCTTACCTTCTACATGTTGAGATATACTATCTATCATATCTATATATGAGCAAGACTTCATCTTGTGGCCATAAGGCATATAAGCAAAAATGAACCTATGATCATGCATGTACATGAAGTTATGAATGTCTAAACCTTAGATCTACAACATATGACATAAAAAGCATGGATCTCATGGCATGATAACAATATATGTGCAAAATCACTACTTTACATGCATGAACAAGATGAGATTTTTAACAAAAACATCTAAACATTAGATCCATGTCTTGTGATGGCTTGACATTCTTGTTCATGTGTTTCCATGCCCCTAGCATTAGCTCATTGGGATTTAGTGAGGAAATACACAAGATATGGTCTTGCCATTACAAGAACTTGGAAGAACAAGGCTTGAATCAACATACCAAAGGAGGATCTAAGGTAGAAATGGAGGAGTTTGGAGTTGAAAGTGCAAGAGGGAGAGGGAGGGGGGTGCTCGGCACAAGGGAGAGGAAAGAAGAGAGGTTTTCTCTTTTTCAATTTGAAATGAGAAGAAATGAGGAGAGAGAGAGAAAATTTAGTATATATATCAAGTGTATTAGGGTTTAGTTATACAAAATGGAGTAAAATAATTAAATGAAGAGGGAAAATAGAGGGAGGGGGCGCCGGCCTCTTGTGTGTGTGTGTGTGTGTGAGTTTTGAAAGAAATTGAAATTGTAATTTAGTAAATTAAATGTAATAAATGTAATAATTATTTAAGAGACAAATTTTCTTGGAAAAGAAAATTGAAATGAGTAGTTGTAAGGATGTAAGAATAGGGTATGGGTAGTGTGTAGTGTAGGTTGTACTTGTGAATAGTAGACAAGACATCTACTTTACGGTTGTTCCGAAAACACGGGAAAAGCTATAACTGTAATTTTTATAGCTCGAAAATTATGAAATTGATATTTTTGGAATCCTTATAAAATTACAGTTCTAATGAATATTCCAGAACATTTTTCTGAATCCGTGGCCCGGGGCACTTTTTTCCGTAATTGGGCTCGGGAAGGCCCGGAATTGAAAAATTCCCGAACTTAAAACTTTCAAAGGTTTGAAATGTACCTTGGAACAATAATTTGAATTCATTCACTTAGTAATATTTATTTTACTATGAAACCGAAAGAAAGCCGGATTTAGGATTCCTAGGCTTCATCCACTAAACTCAACCTGATCAGATTAGGGTTTCGCTTCCCACTCCCGGGGTTTTCTAGCTATTGAGAATTATCGGGGTTTACAATGCCATTCCACCAAAAGTGACTCTTAACATCTTCATATATTTTGGTATCACCGGGGTGCATTGTATATCCTGAGTTATGTACCTCGCTTAAAATTTCCTTTTTCATCTCCTCGTCATCTAGCACACATAATCTTCCCTTCATTCTTACTATATCCTATCATCTATCTCAATCATCATACTTTCCTCCTTGTACACTCCGTTTCAATTTTTGTATTATCTTTGCGATATCGTTAAGATTCCTTGATCCTATCTATTAGAGTTGGGCCATCACCAATGGAAATTTTTACTTCTACACTTTGTCCTACGAATTCCATGCTCAATCTCTCAAATTCCTTTATAAGTTCTTTTTGGGTTATGAGCATGGCTGTAACTTCTCCATGGTTCTTCGACTCAAAGCATCTGCTAGTACATTTACTCTTTCAGGGCAATAGTTTATCCCAAGATCATAGTCCTTGTCAACTCCAACCATCTTCTTTGCCTCATGTTCAATTCCTTTTGGGTAATAAATGCCTGAGGCTCTTATGATCCATGTATATCTACATCTCTGTCCATACAGGTAGTGCTCTTAAAGCTTGAGGGCAAAAGACAACAGTAGCTACTCAAGATCATACGTCGGGTAATTCTGTTCATGCGGCCTCAACCGCTGTGAAGTGTACGCAATTATCTTTCCTTCTTGCATAGTACGATCCTAAGCCATTCTTGACGCATCGCTTGGATGGTATATGGCTTTTCTAGATTTGGTAAGGTTAGAATTGGAGCGGATACTAGTCGTTGCTCTACTGTCACGCCCGAAGGGTACCCTAACGTGGTAGTCCGCCGTACACAATATTAAAACCAAAGAATGACCACCTCAGTCACGCGAAGGCTTCTATATTCTGTACAAGACGTCTAACACATAAAGGAGACACATCGGAATGATACATTTTATGTTGATACAACTGAGTAACAATGTAAGGGAAATACAATTTACTGTACTTTAGATACAAATCACTTTACTTCAAAATTACAATTCATTCAACTTCAATTTATTCATCTACAGACTTCCCTACATAACATACAAGACAAATCATGGAACTAGCTGATAACTTCATAACATTCGTTTCTTCCGAAATCCCGAAGTCATTCCCGGCTCCAAACCATTCGGTCCCCACTTTGCATTCTTGAGATAACTGTTCATTTAAACAAACTATTGGGGCATAAGCTACACTAGCTTAGTGGAATTCTCTTCGTTCCGTACCAGAACAAGCAAGCATTAATCAATCATATGCTATGCATGAACTACACAGTGAGCAGGCAATTATGTATGAGTATCCGGAACCCACACACAGAATGGATTTACGCCCTTGTATCTTGGGTTACGGATGGTATTGAAGTCTACACAACTGCTGCTAGTCCCCAAGCCCTCGGCTTATAGCATTTGCCTCGGCTAAGCTCACACATGGAATGCATCCCGATGCGCCTTAGTTTCTATGAATGAGCTCTCTATCCCGGGTCTCATTATCCAAACGAGTCTCGGACCATACGATCGACCTGTGTAGAGTAGCACGTTACCAAATGCAATATGTCCGATGCGATGCATGATTAATTTACTTTTTTTTTGGTCAAAATATTTATAATTCTTTAGAGTGACCAGCCAATATCATACACATAACATAAATAATATGAACAGTGCAGTTATCCAATAAATCGTGGTTTCGATATATTTAGTATTCTTTGACATACATTCATCACAGCCTTATCATATATCCATCCCCATTCATATCGATTTTTATCTTGTTCTTATAATCTAATGCAACTAACTACAAGCACAATGAAGGTAACAAAACAAGGAGAAAACTCACTCGGCCATTGGATCACGGTCTTCTGTAATTGTAATTCGGTGGCAGGGAATCGTCGATCTCGGGATCTCCTAAAAGGAAAAATACTCTAATAAGTATTTCATCACTTAACTAATCCAAACTATCTCATTCAAACTATCAAATTCGCATTCGCGTCAGCGGAAATTCCAACTTAAAACGGCCATAACTTCGTCGTTTTAACTCGGAATTTTGCAAATTTATATCGATTTCTATCTACTTCGAAAGATCTATTTACTTCTATTATTATTTCAAGTTCTGAAAACTTTGAAGCTTCGAAAAGGTCGGATCAGATTAGGGCAGCAACAATTTCGATTCGAAAATAGCTTTGTAAATGTTTGTAATGTTCCTACCATATAAATTAGCTATACATGCAATATGAGTGATATCCTAACATGAATGGCATGAATTTAGTTTCATGTATGCATGATCTTGATGATTTTTGGTAAAAGAAAATTTGGAACTCCTTATTTTGCAAGACTTCAACTATAACTACTTTTTGAAAAATCGAGTTTTCTAACTTTGATTATTTCCATTTGTTTTGGATTTATTACTTAAGAAAAAATAATTATTTTTGTTAAAATTGAGTCTTCATTATTATATTACTTATGACCTTCATTTCTACATAAAAATTTCCATTTTACACTGTAAATATGTTTTCCAATATGATTTACTCAAAAATCCGAATTTTTGGTTTAAAAATTGGTTTTTGAGTGATTCCTTTGGGAAAAACTTGCTTAAGCATTCAAATTTAAGGCTTTACTATATCAATTACCTAAGGACTTCATTTAACACATAAAAACTTGCAATTTGAGCTCAAATACTAAGTGATTACATATGCTCATCTAAATTACGAATTTGACAATTGATCACTAACTCAAATTTTTCCATTTTAATTCCATTACTTGTTTTACACATTGCTCATGCCCAAACTCATTTTTAACTTGTAAAAATTATTCCTCAAAGTTCTATTACCTATACCTTCTTTTTCACATAAAATATGAGTTTTGGAGTTGATTAAATGGTTTTAAAATTGGTCTTGGTTGAGATCCGAATTTAAAAATTCATTTTTGGTTATATCTTTTGATAAAATCTATCTAAGCTCATGAAATCCATTCCTTACAATCATATCTTATGAGCCTTTCTTTTCTTAAATAAAAACTTCATTTTTGAGTTGGGAAAACATGTTTTTAAAATAGGCCTTGGCCAAAATCCGAAAATGGAATTTTTATTTTGAAAATAACCTTTGAAAATCACATTAGATTCTTTGTAAAAGAAGTCTTGATAATATCATATTTAAGCCTTCATTTTCTTAAGAAAAAATACATTTTGACACTTGGAAAGTGGTTTTTAATTATTGGTCTTACCAAAATACGAATTTCACAATTTTGTTCAGTTCAAATCTAAGCATTACACATAATATGAACATATACCTAGATGAAACCCATGAAAACAAACTTTAAACTCATAGATCTAAACTTTGCTCATCAAATTTATCATTTATGTTATTATACCCTAAGCCCTTCTTTTAATGAAAATATACACATTTTGAAGTTGAAACCCACTTTTCTAAATATGGTTCCATTTTCATCGATTTGCAAGATTGATTTTTGTTGAAAATAAAAATAGATCTTGAGTTTCTACAACTTTCCTACCTTCATCATGCTATCACAAGTTGCTCATGAACATAAAAACAAAGATCTAATGCATTTATGAACTTAAAACACTAGATCTAGTCTTTTAAACTAGTTTTAAATGCATAAATCACTAAGATGGACATGTGGATGATAGAGCTATGCATATATCATAAGAAATAAACAAATATAACAACTTAAATAACAAGATCCATGGCATAAACGAAAATCAAAGCTACAAAAATTTAGATCTACAAAATATATTAACTTTAAACAAGAAAATAATTGAAATACAAGATATAAAAGTAGAGAAAAGGATGTTTTCATTATTGGCATCATCATCCTAAGCTTTTAAGCTTATGGAAGGTCATTTGATGCATGAAACCTTCATTACACTTTACCTATATCACCTATGGAGGCTTTGAGATGAAGATTTGCTTAGAAATCTTCAAGAAATATGGATGGAAGCTAATGGAAGATGTGGGGGCAGCTTGGTCTTGAAGAAACAAGAACAAGAAGAAGAAGAAAAGAGAGGAAATAGAGAGAGAAAAGGTTAAAGAATGAAAGAGGAAAGTGAATAAATGAAGGAGTGAGAGAAAATGAGTGTTTTAATTAATGAAAGAAGAGAAAAAAAAATAAAACAAGGCAGCTGAAAATGCCCCATGCTGCACGTGAAAGCCAAGGAGGAGAGAGAGTGAATTTTGTTGAAATTTGAATCAAATTTGAATTGTATAATTAATGTATAATTTAACTTTTTGAAAAAGATTGAAATATAATTAATTTTAGTTAAAATAGGAGTAAATTAAGGACAATGGAAGCCATGAATGAGTCAAAAATCTGCCATGAATTGTGGGATAATGTGTAGAAAGATTGAAGTGAAAAGGAAGTGATATGTGTAAGGTGTACTTGAAGGTATGCGTTGTAAAAGTACTTTCTTAATAAAATAAATTAAAATAAAATAAAATTAGAAAATTTATTCCAAATATTTGTAGCAGATTTTTCATAATTAAAATTAAATAATTATTTGAATTATTTTAGTATTTTAAAAATATGTTACCGGTACGATCAAAATACGCTAATATGGGCTATAAATAATATTTTAATAACCCGAAAAATTCTAAAAAATTATTTTATGAAAATAAAAATATTTTTAAAATATTTTCCAATTATTAGATTAATTTATTTTATTTTTAGTATCGGGTCTTAAACAGAATATGATCCCGTAAAGACCCGAAACGAGCTAAATTTTATAAAAACAAAATTTTCTATAACATATAAAATATTTATCTAAAAACATAAGGCTTTATAAGAATATAAAATTTTGTAATGAAATAAAAATGAATAGTGCAAAAGACTAATCAATTACCGGTAATAATGGAAATACGATAAAAAGGTTATAACTGTAACTTTTATAACCCGAAAAATTATAATACTGATATATTTAGAAATCTTATGAAATTACGAGTCTAACGGTACTATTGGTATATTTTTGATATCTCGAGCCTTAGGACACGCTTTTCGAAGTCTGTATCCAACGGGTTCGAAATAGGTCAAAAATTTACCAATCTGATATCTTTAAACAAACTTATATTACTGAGCTATTCTATATGTTTAAACTACACCTCGGCCTCTAGGGTTAGGGGCTAGTGTCACGCCCCGAAGGGTATCCTAAACGTGGCAGTCCGCCGTACATATTTAAAGCCTAAGAATGACCACCTCAGTCACGCTAAGGCTTCCATACTATGTACAAGGCGTCTAACACATGGAGGAGACACATCGGAGTAATACATTTTACGTTGATATAGCTTGAGTAACAATGTAAAGGAAATACAATTTACTATACTTCAGATACAAATCGCTATACTTCATATACGAATCACTATACTTCAAATACAAATCATTACACTTCAATTACATTCATCAAAAGATTCCACTTCATAAAACTATTACAAGGCAAATCATAAAACTGGCTGATAACTTCAATCATTCTTATTCCTTGCCGGAATCCCAAAGTCATTCCCGGCTCCAACCAATTCGGTCCCCACCTTGCATTCTTGAGATAACCTGTTCATTTACACCACTATTGGGGTATAAGCTACACTAGCTTAGTGAGAATTCCCTCAATTCCGTACCATAACAAGCAATGTTATAATCAACCATATGCTATGCATGAACAAACACATGAGCAAGCAATTATGCATGGGTATCCGGAACCCACACACAGAACGGATTTACGCCCTCCGTATCTTGGGTTAGGGATGGTATTGAAGTCTACACGACCGCTGCTAGTCCCCAAGCCCTCGGCTCATAGCACTCGCCTCTAGGCTCACACATGGAATGCATCCCCGATGCGCCTTAGTTTCCTATGAATGAGCTCTGATCCCGGGTCTCATTATCCAAACGAGTCCTCGGACCATACCGATCGACCTGCGTAGGAGTAGCACGCTACCAAATGCAATATGTCCGATGCGATGCATGACCAATTTAATTTTTGCTTAGGTCAAAATATTTATACGTTCTTTAGAGTGACCAGCCAATATCATACACATAACAGAAATAATATGAACAGTGCAGTTATCCAATCAAATCGTGGTTTCGATATGCTTTAGTATTCTTTGGCATACATTCATCACAGCCTCATCATATATCCCATCCTCATTCATATCGGTTTTTATCTTGTTCCTATAATTCTAATGCAACTAACTACAAGCACAATCAAGGTAACAAAACAAGGAGAAAACTCACTCGGTCATTGGATCACCGGTCTTCTAGTAATAATAATCCGGTGGTAGGGAATCGTCGAATTCGGGATCACCTAAAAAGGAAGAAATACTCTAATAAGTATTTCAACTCAAACTAATCCAAACGATTTTATACGAACTATCAAATTCGTAATTCGCGTCCTACGCGGGAATTCTAACTTAAAACGGCCATAACTTGGTCATTTTAACTCGGAATCTCGCAAATTATATATCGATTTCTATCTACTTCGAAAGATCTATCTATTCCTAATATTATATTTAAGTTTTGAAAACTTTGAAGCTTTGAAAAGTTCGGATCAGATTAGGGCAGCAACAATTTCCAAGTCCGAAAAATAGTTTTGTAAATGTTTGTAATGTTCCTACTATATAGATTAGCTATACATGTAATATGAATGATTCCCTAACATGAATGACATGAGACGAGCTTAATGTATGCATGATCTTGATGATTCTTGCTAAAAGAAAATTTTATAACTCCTTATATTACAAGACTTCAAGGATAACCACTTTTACGAATACTAGTTTCCTAGCTTTGATTATTTCCATTTGTTTTGGATCTATTACTTAAGAAAATATAATTATTTTTGTTAAAATTGAGTCTTCATTATATATATTACTTATGACCTTCATTTCTACATAAAAATTTCTATTTTACACTTTGTAAATATGTTTTCCAATATGATTTACTCAAAAATCCGAATTTTGGAAAATTTCATTTCTTGCATATTTCTTATGAGAAAACTTGTTTAATGCATCAAAATTTGAAGCTTTACTATATCTATTGTCTAAGGACTTCATTTAACACATAAAACTTGCAATTTGAGTTCAAATACTAAGTGATTACATATGCATCATCTCAAATTACGAATTTGACAATTTGATCACTAACTCAAAATTTTCCATTTTAATTCCATTACTTGTTTTACACATTACTCATGCCTAAACTCATTTTAACTTGTAAAAATCATTGCTTAATGATATCTATTACCTATATACTTCATTTTTCGCATAAAACATGAGTTTTGGAGTTGATAAATGGGTTTTCAAAATTGGTCTTGGTTGGGATCCGAATTTAGAAAATTTATTTGTGGTCATATCTTTTGATAAAATCTATCTAAGCTTATGAAAATCCATTCCTTACCTATCATATATTATGAGCCTTTCATTTCTTGAATAAAAACTTCATTTTTGAGTTGGAAAACATGTTTTTAAAATAGGCCTTGGCCAAAATCCGAAAATATAATTTTTATTTTGAAATAACTTTTGAAAATCACTTTTGATTCTTGTAGAAAGAAGTCTTGATGATATACATATATTAAGCCTTCATTTTCTTAAGTAAAAATTACATTTTAACACTTGGAAAGTGGTTTTTAAATGGGGGTCTTGCCAAAATACGAATTTCACAATTTTGTTTGAGTTCAAAACTAGGATCTATACTTAACATGAACATAAACATAAAACAAATGCATGGTAATAAGTTATAAACATCATAGATCTAAACTTTACTTATCAAAATCTTTCATTTATGGTATCTATACCCTAAGCCCTTCATTTTAAATGAAAAATACACATTTTGAAGTTGAAAAACAACTTTTCTAAATATGACTCCATTTTCATCCGAATTTTCAAAAATTATTTTTGTTGAAAATACAATAGATCTTGAGTTTCCTAAAGCTTTCTTACTATCATCATGCTTTTACAAGCCATCCATGAACATAAAACAAAGTCTAATGCATTTTATGAACTTAAAACTCTAGATCTAGTTTTCTAAACTAGTTATAAGTGCATGAACACATGTGGATGATGGATCTATGCATAAATCATAAGAAATAACAAATATAACAACTTAAATAACAAGATCTATGGCATAAACGAAAATCAAAGCTACAAAAATTTAGATCTACAAAATATAACAACTTTAAACAAGAAAATACCTATAATACAAGATAATAAAAGTGGAGAAGAGAGTGTTTCATTTTTGGCATCATCATCCTAAGCTTTTAAGCTTATGGAAGGTCATTTGATGCATGAAACTTCCATTACACTTTACCTATATCACCTATGGAGCTTTGGGAAGAAGATTGGCTTAGAAATCTTTAAAAATGAAGTGTGGAAGCCATGAAAGAAGAAGGGGGCAGCTTGTTTTTCATGGAGGAACAAGAGGAAATGAAGAAGAAAGAGAGGAAAAATGAGAGAGAAAGACTAAAGAATGAAAAAGGAAGGAATGAGTAAATGAAGGAGAGAGAGAAATTAAGTGTATTAAATGAATGAATGAAGAAAAAAATAAAACAAGGCAGATTTTGGGGAGGGAGGACAGCTTCCACGTGAATTAGAGAGAGAGGAGAGAGAGTGTTGTTTGAAATTTGACTCAAAATTGAATTGTATAATTAATGTGTAATGTAACTTTCTTAAGAAGGAGTAGAAAATAATTAAATTGGTCAAAATGGAGTAAATGAAGGACAATGGCAGCCATAAATAGGGTCAAAAATCTGCCATGAATTGATATAATAAAGTGTAAAAAGATTGAAGTGAAAAAGAAGTGATGTGTGAAAGGTGTACTTGAAAGTATGGGTTGTAAGAGTACTTTTTTAATAAAATAAAACAAAATAAAATAAAATTAGAAAAATTATTCCAAATAATTGTAGCAGATTTTTCATAATTAAAATTAAATAATTATTTGAATTATTTTAGTATTTTAACAAATATGTTACCGGTATGATCAAAATACGCGAATATGGGCTATAAATAATATTTTTATAACCCGAAAAATTCTAAAAAATTATTTTATGAAAATAAAAAATATTTTTCAATTATTAAATTATTTTATTTTATATTTAGTATCGGGTCTTAAACAGAATCTGATCCCGTAAAGACCCGAAACGAACTAAATTTTAGAAAAACAAAATTTTCTATAACATATAAAATATTTATCTAAAAATATAAGACTTTATAGGAATAATAAAATTTTGTAATAAAATAAAAATGAATAGTGCAAAAGACTAATCAATTACCGGTAATAATGGAAATACGATTAAAAGGTTATAACTGTAACTTTTATAACCCGAAAAATTATATAACTGATATATTTAGAAATCTTATGAAATTACGAGTCTAACGGTACTATTGGTATATTTTTATATCTCGAGCCCCGGGACACGCTTTTCGAAGTCTGTATCCGAACGGGTTCGAAATAGGTCAAAAATTTACCAATCTGATATTTTTAAACAAACTCATATTACTATGAGCTATTCTACATATTTAAACTACATCTCGGCCTCTAGGGTTAGGGGCGCTAGATTGCCGGACTTACACTATTGTATTCCGGTTAGGGTTTCCGGGTGATTTTCCGGTTTAGACCTTTGCCAATTTGGAAACTGATATTTATGTTTATACAACATATTTAATTTGAGAAATTTATTTTAAATTTTATTTTTGTAAGTATTTAATATCTCTTAATGTTTTCGGAATTCTTGAATTGAGTTATATTTTCAAAAGTCAATCATTATTTACTTTTTAATAATTTGTTTTTGGGCTTTATATTACCCGATTTTATAAGTCGGAGTCACGTATGGAATTTGTCGTACGTAGTGGTTTTGGAATTGTAGTATGTTGAGTTCTTACTTTGTTTTTGAGAATTCTTATTTTTCCCAAGATTCGGAAATTTTTCGAATTCGTTCGTGATTTAAGACTGGTTGAAATTCGGTTTTAATTTGGAGTGATTTTTAGGGTTTATTTTCGAAGTTCATCTTGAAATTATTTATTGAAAATTTCCGGAGCTTACAGCTAGATTACCGGACTCACACTATTGCATTCCGGTTAGGTTTCCAGGTGATTTTTTCGGTTTATGTCTTTGCCACTTTGAAACTGATATTTCATGTTTATACAACGTATTTACTTTAAGAAATTTTTTTTTACATTTCATTTTTGTAAGTATTTAATATCTCTTAATGTTTTCGGAATTCTTGAATTAAGTTATATTTTTGACAGTCAATCGTTATTTGCTTTTTAATAATTTGTTTTTGGGTTTATATTACCCATTTTATAAGTTGAGTTAAATATGGAATTTTTCGTACATAGTGGTTTTGGAATTATAGTATGTTGAGTTCTTACTTTGTTTTTGAGAATTCTTATTTTTCCCAAGATTCGAAAATTTTTTGAATTTATTCATGATTTAAGACTAGTTGAAATTTGGAGTGATTTTTAGGGTTTATTTTCAAAGTTCATCTTGAAATTATTTATTGAAATTTTCCGAGGCTTACATCAACTCCTGGAAACTTTGTTTTCGCTTCTCATTCCAGATGAACTTCTCATTTTTCTAGGTCAACTGAGTTAGCGGCTTCGCTATTTTCGAGAAATCTTGTACGAACTTTCTATAGTAGCCAGCTAATCCAAGGAAACTTCTAATCTCGGTTACCATCCTTGGTTGTTTCCATTCCATTACCTTAATCTTTTCTAGGTCTATAATATTATACTCCCTGAGATAACATGTCCTAGAAAGGATATTTGGTCCAACCAAAAGTCACACTTGGATAGTTTGGCATATAACTTATGTTCCCTTAACGTCTGTAACGCCATTCTCAGATGTTCTTTATGTTGCTCTTGTGTCTTGGAATAGATCAAATATCATCAGTGAAGATAATCACGCACTTATCTAAGAGCGGCTTGTACACTTGATTCATCAAGTCCATGAAAGCAACTGATGCATTAGTCAATCCAAAGGGCAGAACCATGAACTCATAGTGTCCATAACGAGTTATGAAAGCAGTTTTTGACACATCTTCTGGTTTAATCCTTAGTTGGAGGTATCCCGATCACAAATCAATACGTGAGAACACACTTGCTCCTTGTAGTTAGTCAAAGAGATCGTCAATTCTTGGCAATGGACACCTATTCTTTATAGTGACCTTATTGATTCCCGGTAATCAATACATAGCCTCATCGATCCATCCTTCTTCTTTACGAATAATATCGGAGCTCCCCAAGGCGAGACACTTGGTCTAATGAATCCTTAGTCAAGCAATTCTTGTAATTGTTTTTTAAGTTCCTTGAGCTCAATAGGTGCCATTCGATACGGTGCCTTGGATATGGGTTCCGTCTTTAGCATCAATTCGATCTCGAAATCACTTTTTCGTTTTGGAGGTAACTCAGGCAATTCTTATGGAAAAACATCGGAGAACTCATTGATGATGGGGATGTCGTCAATGTTAGGCCTTTCCTTCTCCTCTTCTGTACTTCCTACATGGCTTTCAACTCCTTCCTCAACTTCTTCAATTAATTCGAATGAACTTAACTCTAATCTTTTAGAAGCTATGGATTCTCCCAAAAACATAGCTTTCTTCCCATCCTGTCTCATGAATTCTACTTTCTTACTTCTGCAATCTATCTTTGCTTCTACCATGGACAACCAACTCATTCCAAGAATCACTTCGTACTTGTTGATTTCTACTACTATAAGATTGGTGGTTGCTTTATGGCCTTGTATCATCATGGGGCAATTCCTTATTACTTATCTAGTAGTCACCACGTTACCCATAGGGGTTTTTATACGAAAACTTGTTGTAGTTGAGGTGATGGGTAAACTGGCCTTTAAGGCTAGACTAGCGGTGATAAAGGAATGTGTTGCACCGGTGTCGAAGAGGGTATAAACAGTTAGGTCCTTTATTTGTATGGTTCCTACATTCAAGACGCATGTGTTACTATCTTTATCATCTTTGTAGGGTTTCCTAAGCATCTATCATTTCACAACACATATCATATCTTATCACTTATACTCAACAGATATCAATTTAAGTAGATGTTTATGGATTGAGGCTGACCTGCAACTAAGCTATAATCATACTCCTCTCCATTGTCCAGGGCAGCCAGTTCCACTCCTTCTTCAACAGCATCTTTACAAGGTTGTAGATTCTTAACCCGTGCATAGATGATGTCGAGCGACTACCACTTCAATTCCCACTCCTTGTCGGAGCAATTCCTCTTGAAGGTCCAATAGGTCGGTTCGTTGTAGAATTCCTCTAAGGACATTCATTGGCAAAATATAGTTTGTTTACACACAAAACAAGTCGTAGAAGCTTTCTTTGGGCAATCTAGAATCTTATGGCTTGGGTCGCCACAAAAATAATATTTGTTCTGGAGAAAGGGGCCTCTCTTCGGGTAGTGCGCTCCTTTGCACTTCCAACAAGTTACTACTGCCTTAGAAACATCCTTTTGTCCACTGAAATTTCACTTAAAGTGGATAATAAGTTTAAGCCTCTTAGAAGGGAAATAGGATCTTGTTCCCGATTGAAATTTCCTTCTAAATACATGAACTTTCCTCTCAGAAGTCCTAGCTTTCCTTTTCTTGGCTCTTTCAATAATTCTTGCTCTTTCAACTAGGTGCCTAAAGATGCGAATGTCAAATTCTTCTAGCCGCATCCTCAAATCCTCATCTAACCCATTCAGGAACACTTGATATTTTAACTCTTCACTATACTTACAAGAATTAGGAGCATACTGTAGGAGTCGGCTGAACTCCGTCTCATATTGTTCTATGGATCTTCCCTTTTGAGACATGTGTAAGAAATCCGCATTATACCTCACTCTTAAACTTCCCGGGAAATAGTTTTCCAAAACTCATTTCAAAACATATCCCAGGTGATGGGTATCAGCAAGTCTCTACTCTTGGACTCTTACTAGATTCGAGCATTAAAACTCAACATAAAGGTACCATAGCTTATTCATAGATGATGAGGAACTTCATAAGCAGCAAAAGATCATTCTATCTGCGTGAGCCAATCCTCAGCTTCATTTGGTTTCCCGAAAGCCCTGTGAAAGTAACGGTTACTTTTGATGAAATCTAGGAGTGAAGTTTTGTATGGTTATGGTGGCGAAGGCGACAAAGGTGCTGTATGTGATTGAGCATCAGGTGTTATTGGTCCGTGTACAAATGCTTGAGGTGCCTACTGGGGCGGTGCTTGAGCTGGTGCCGGTAGTGGCATATTCATCTATTGTTGTTGAACTAACAAATTAAGGAGCTGTGTTAATTGACTAAGCATGGCTTAGAGATTGCCTTGCGGATATAGGGCCACAAGGGGCGCTTCTGGTTGGTTAACTTCCTTAGATGGATCATTTGATGCTTGCCTTACTCTCGGACGTCCTCTTCTAGGTCGGTTGTTTTAAATTTGTTTACGTAAATACTAGATTATTAAGTCTTTTGCATACTAAGTTACGAAAATTGCGGAAATTTTCAAAGAAATAAACATGTAAAGAAAAACATCATATAGAAAAAATTGAAGCA
This sequence comes from Combretum micranthum, assembly GCA_024138025.1. Lineage (NCBI taxonomy): Eukaryota > Viridiplantae > Streptophyta > Magnoliopsida > Myrtales > Combretaceae > Combretum > Combretum micranthum. The sequence goes on from JAMXBD010003268.1 coordinate 67,253, forward strand.
ATTAAATCAAGAAAGAAAATATTTTCAAACCAAAATACTTCATTAAATTAAAAGCATTCAAGGGCATGAAACCCGTACATGGAAGAAAAAGCTTACAAAAGTAATTCAAAACATAACAACATTGAACACCTTTCCAAAGACATAAATTAGACTTCTAATCGATCATACATCCTAGGTTGATTTGGTTACAAAAATTTTTGTTGGACACATGGGATTGCTCAGGTGGATCCTTCCTTCTTTTCTTCTCTGGTCTTCCTTCATGGTGAAGGGGTCATGTCATGGTGGTTAGGGCTAGGAGTCATCCTTAGCCTTTTTGCTACAAATTGCCTTAGATAGCTTCGAACTATTGTCCTTTTTCCTTTATGGGAGGATCGATTCCTAGATGTACTCAGCTCTCCTTGATCAGACCTTATTCGCAGTACATGCTCCTCATCGGATACTTCCATTACTTCATCCTCAGTTAGGTCTCTTATTAGGGGAGTGTGAGATCGGCTTCTATTTGGAATATTCCCATCTGGTGTTGGTTCAATAGACCATCCAAAATCATGACTAACTCCCTAGTGGTTAGAGACATCCTCATTCCATCCATGATTTGCTGGCAGCTCTTCGCATTCCGTTCTCTGATTCATATCTTCTCCCCAATCGACTTGTTCATGCATTCCTCCTTCTGGTGATGGTGGTGGAGGTAGTTCATCAGGGTGTAGCCACAAATTTCGATAAAACTTTGTACCAAAAGAAGTAAGACTCTCCATTTGCTCGTCCCCAATCGGTATGATCTGATAGTTCGTCATGGGCATAGATATATAACAGGCTTATGGAATTCCAAGTTCGGAAATCGTGAAAAGCTGGACGTCCGTCGTTTCGGAAAATGAATGTAGCTTCTTGGAGCATAAAGGTGTGGTTGTAATGCCACATGAGCCATCCCATTCCATAAATAACTTCCATGTCGGTCCAATTGGTGCTTCTTATGGCATCATATCTTAAACCATCTATCATATGGTCCCATATAGAGTCACGGAGTTGTCTCCTCCACATGTTATACATCTCCTGAGCGGACCTATGCCATCCAACTAGGGCAAACTCCTCACATAAGCTTCTTACTTTCAATCGATAGTCTATAAGAGTCTTGTCACTCCTTAGGTTCAAACATTGGGCCTTAGCTCTAACTTCACCAAGAGTCAACTATCTACCTTTTTCTTTTCTAGATTCATTCATATTACCTTTATTTCTTTAAACTTGTTGCTCTGATACCAACTTAAACTGCCACGCCCCAAAGGGTACCCTAAACGTGGCAGCCCACCACATATAATATCAAGACTCAAGAATGACCACCTTAGTCACGCAAAAGTCTTAGAATTATATATAAGGCGTCTAGTATGGTAATAGGAGACGCTTTTGGGAAGTGTGTTTGAAGCAAGTAAAAATGAACATACAAGGGTCCAGAAATAAAATAGATCATAAATATTCATAATCAACGGTCTATTACATGATTCTTAGGGGCATACCCTTGCTAAATCCCAAATATCGAAATAAGTAATAGTCTATACAATAATTTAATACACATCAAGATTTCAAAGGAATTCTAATCTAATTCTTCAAGTAGATTTCCTTCAAAAGCTCCAAAAGAAAACTTACGCGGATATGAGGAGACCTCGGTTACAAAAGCAGGTGTTCCTAAGAATACAAAAATCTATAGGGGCGTAAGCTTATGGGCTTAGTGAGTAAATCTCAAAATTTTATACTTGAAACAAAATATCAATCAAGTTTATTAAGCAAGCAAATAGGATGCAACAAACACATGAGCAAATAAGACATATGACTTTTCGGGAATCATATATTGAATAAATTACGCCCTTCATTCAAAGTTAGGTATTCTGGCCCATTACAACCACTACTTAAAAAAAAAACATTTTTATAGATCATACTGGCTCATATACTGTAAGCCCCTAGATTTTTCGGTAAATATAAGGAAACCCCAAGAATAGAAAGTCAAACTGGAACCCTAAAATTAATGTAGTTCTATGTTTAGTCTAGTGAATTTAGATTTGGCAATCTCGTGTTTTTAAACCCTAAATAATGAAATTAAGATAATTGTGGATAATGGTTCGTAATAATATAAAAGCTTAAAAATATCAGATTCATAATTTTCTAGTGTCTTTCGAATCCGAACAGGATCAGTTTTCAAAAACTGTACCGCGATGCACAGGATAGTGAAGATATTCAGACAACCATTAGACTCGTAAAAATATAAGGTTTTCAAAAATATCAGATTTAAAATTTTTCGGTAACTAAAAATATCAGATATAGGCCATTTACGCGTATTTTCTTTGCTAACGATGTTTTAATTGTTTAGTTTACTATTCATAGTACTGTTTCTACTATTCATTACTATTTCACTATATCTACTTTTTGTTACACTCTAGTCTTATACACTACCATACCTATACCTTACAATTTACCTTCCCAATAAAATTTAATCACATCACACTTTACATATTACTTCTTTTTATTACAAAACAACAAATTTAATCAAAATTTCCCCCCACTCTGCAAGGTTGTCGTCCACTCTCTCTCTCCTATCCCTCTCAATTCATTTTCTTTTTCAATTTATTAATTACATCTAATTTCCACTCCAAAAATCTATAAATACCCCCTTCCTCCTTCATTCTTTCACACAACTCATTTCCTACTAAAACTCTATCAAAATTACTCCAAAACAAACACTCTCTCTCAAATGCTGTCCCAAGTTCTCTCTTCTCTCTATAAGCAATTTCCGCATATTTACAACTCATTCTTTTCCTCTTCAACAAATACATAACCTTAGGTAAAATTTCTTACATACACTCATCATGTTCGTATAACTTAGCATAAGCTTAGTATATGTTTCTAGACTCATGAGAGCTAAAAAAGCAACAATATATTCATGTTTGTTTTTATTCATATTCATGTCTTCCATTATGTTATTATTATGTTGTTGTTGTTATTGTTATTATTATTTGTTCTAATCTAACTTCTATATAGTATTATGTAAATTATGTATATATATTTCTTTAGAGCATATAAGCTCACTTGTTATTTATTTATTTCTATGCTTTGCAATTTATTTTTTTGTTTCATCCTATGGTTAAGACTAATCTTTCTAGTCTAAGACTTGTCCTTATCAAGTCAAAACAATTTTTTTTTCTTTTCTTTTCTTTTCCTTTTGGGACTAGTCTATTCTTAGTCCCGTGATACCTTGATGAAGCTAAGGTTCCCAATACTTGATATTATTATTATGCTTTTACGTATCTTATCTTATTATTTAATAATATTACATTTCTCATAGTTACATATTCTCATTCATGCATGAACATATTGATATTGTCTCAACCATAATGAAAAGGAGTTTTCTTAAGTAATAAAAATAAGAACTCTCTTTAAAAATAAATTTTATCACATAAGAAATGATTTTTCCATAAACCTTAAAGTTTTATTTTAATAAATATTTTCTAAAAGTAGATAAGTTTAGCTCAAGTTTTAGAAATAATACTATATGGGATTTTATCAATGAATACATAAAATAAAGTTATCAAAAACTCTCTTTTCAAACCAATGAAATAAGAAAGTTTCTTTAAACTTAATTCTTATTAACAAAAGTTTTCTTAAACTCATATGTAAAGCTTTCATTAACATAATAAGGTTTAGATAAGTTTACAAAATTATCAAAGAATAACCTTTCTAAGGGTAAGCTTTACTTAGGAAATAAAAATAATAAATAACTTATAAGATCATTGATATTATTTATTTAAAGTGGATCTAACTTTAGAAAAACTTTAAAACACATAACCAAGAAATATTTAGAAAAACTATATTTTTCAAACACTAAGAATAAAGATGTAGGGATCTTAATAAGACTAAAATTACTTTTTGAAAATATATTATATTCTCAAAATTAAGAAATTGAGTTAAAAGAAGGAAATACTCATTTATAATAATTTAAGAAATTTTCCTAACAAAACTAAAAAGGAAAATTTTCAAGTCTTAGCATTTTCTCACTTTTAAGACACATTGCTTTACAAAAATCATTATTAAGACAATACCACTAAATTCATGCATAAATTGAGTCTATATATATATAATATAAATATATATATTCAAAGGATTTTTCATCCATACAAATATCTATATTTTGTACAGAACTCTTGAAAGGAGAAAGTTTGAAACTTAAGTTTTTGAAATATATAATTTTGGCAACAATTCTGTACGTCACTATTCTAAGACCCAAATGACTTCTTTTGATAAAAATAAACTAAGAAATGAATAGCCTTTTTGAGTAGTAGAAATCAATATATAATATGCGAAATTCTTAGTCCAAAATGAGCAAGTTTATGGCCATTTTAAATATTTATCTTAGAAGACCATGTCATTATGGAAATTATCAAGGGAATGCCCCTTAGAAGTTGTAAGGCTTTATATTTCAATGAAATATATGAAGTGTTGTTTTGTATGTTCTGCTGCCAATATCTTAAAATGCATTACTCCACCAGTCTCTCTTTAAGGTGAATGTACACCTTGTACCGATATAGAAGCTTTTGAGTGACAGAGGTAGTCATTCTTAAATTTTAATATTGTGTATGGCGAGCTGCCATGTTTAGGGTACCTATTGAGGCGTGACATATACGCCATAAAAGACAAATAGTTATTACAGGCTCCTACTAGCCACCAATTTCGTATAAAGAAAATTTCCAACTTAAAATTATCATAACTTGGTCATTTTAATTCGAAATTGCGTATATAATATACCGTTTTCTACTTATTCAAAAAGATCTATCCAATTCTAAAACTATTTTCATCGAACTAAGTCATTTGAGCTCTAAAATAGCGGTGATCAGATTCACCACAAATTTTTACAAAACTTACTTTCTTCTTTTTTATAAAAACTTGAATCAAAGAGATAGATATTATAATAGTTTGTAAGACCTTTGTATATATATATATATTCATTTACTCATGTTAAATGCATGAAATTAATGAAGTTGTCTCAACCATGAATTTTTGGTAAAAGTAAATTCTTCTAAAAACTTTAGAGAAGTAAAACTTTTGAAAATTTCTTCTTAACTAGAAACGTTCTCAAGTTATTTTGAATGAGTATTTTCTTTTCCTTAATTCCATTTCCTTAGTTTTTTTTTTTTTAAATTTCAAAAGAATGATTTTCATTTTCTAAATTTCATATAGCTTAGTTTCTAATACTTTTGGAAGTAGTAATAATTCTATATTTGAAGAAATGATTTTTTAAGTTGTTCATTAATCTTATTTCTTAAGATCATTCTAAAGGAAAATTCTTGGTATTTGTCAAACTAGTCTATTTAAAAGTCAAAGTTTTGATGAAAAGTGAAGTTTAGTAAAACTTTTGTTTAATCAAGAATTCCTTTCCATTTTATGACTTTGTAAAATGTATGTATGTATTGAAAAAAAAAAATTCCTATGTCCTTAAAATTTATATTGAACTCCTTTAGATTTCTAGAAAAGATTTAAGATAAATTCCTAAGTTTTATGAAAAATTACTTCCTTCATAACAACATTTATTTTTAGAGAAGAACTTCTATTTTAATAAAACTTTTCCTTCTTTGTCTTTTGAGACAAAATCAATATGTTCATGCATGATCATGACTATGAAATTATAAAATTATGAAAACATAAGAAAGACATAATAATTAATGAAATAAGTAAGTAAAGACTATTTTAATAAAACTTTTCCTTCTTTGTCTTTTGAGACAAAATCAATATGTTCATGCATGATCATGACTATGAAATTATAAAATTATGAAAACATAAGAAAGACATAATAATAATAAAATAAGAAAGTAAAGAAATATGTCAAGTATTGGGAACCTTAGCTTCATCAAGATATCCCGGGCTAAAAATGGACTAGTCCCAAAAGAAATAAGAAAAAAAAAAGCAAATAATTGTTTTGACTTGATGAAGACAAGTGTAAGACTAGAGACTAGTCTTAAGATAACATGAAATAAATTAATAAATAAATAACTTGGAAGTAAATAAATAACAATGAGTTCATATGCTCTAAGATTATATAAGTACATAATTATATCTAGTTATATATATAAGAGATTAACATAAAATCAATAATAATATGAGCAAAGTAAAATAATAACATAGAAATATATGAAAACATATTAATGAATAAGAACAATACATAAACATGGTGTAGCTTCCATAACATTAAGTTTAGGAAACTCACACCATGGTCATGTAAAGTTACGTGACATGGTAAGAGAAATTTAAAGAGAATTGTTACCTAAAGTGTTTTTAGAAGAAGAAGAATTTTGTGGAGAAACTTTAGAGAGTTTGGGGATAGTAATTGAAAGGGGAATTAGAGGGAGTTTTGGGAGTGAAATTTATGAGTACAAGATGTGTGAATGAAGTAAAAAGGGAGGGGGGTATTTATAGGAAAATGGGGAGTGATTTAATTAAAGAAAAAATTGAAAATAAATAAGAGGGAGAGAGATGAGATGCGTCGGCCATGTAAGGTGAAGGGAAGAGAGATTTGATTTTATATAATTTTGTGTATTAAAAGTAATAATAATAAGATAGATATGATATGTCGTTTCCTTAGTTTCACTTCCACAAAAGGGTTTGGTAGTCTGTCGTTGTTTTTGGATTTCTTCTTTCGTAATTTCTATTTCTCATGTATCATTAGTCGGTAATATTGAATTTCGTTAATCTTATGCTTTAATATTTTATGCAATAAGCATATATAAAATCAATAAGATTTGTTTTAACGACTTTCAACCTTCACTTTACCTGATTCTTTGAAGAGTTTCAATACTCAACCAACACGACAGACATGACGACTCGCCACTTGACTTGACTCAATTTTGGACTGATGATGGCTCAATATGACATGACACTAATACATTCACTTAACGAAGGAAGGTTGTAAATTCTCTTTCCCCTTCTTATGTGAGTAATATATGACATGCACGTATAAAATACGCAATGTTCATAATCATTCCATTCTTAAGGATATCATTGTTTTATTACGTGATCATCCTGACAATGTTGGGATCAAGATGAAAAATTTGGAATTGTTTGTTGAGATTTTATCATCACCTTCCAGCCTTTAGGTGTAATAGTTAAGCTTTTGATGTACTTTGTTTTCGGTATGTTCAAGTTAGATGACAATTGATTTGCTTTCTTCTTTTGATATGTCCTAAATTTTTGTTGATCATTTAGTCATCCTGTATTAGGGGAGAAAGGTGATTATTATATCTATGGTCATTACTAGCAAACTGTTCCTTTAGTTCTAGCGGCGTAAAAAGGAAATTTAATTTGATATCGAAACGCATCTGTGACTATCGTCCTCTTCTAAGATGGTAAATTCTATCTCTTTGTTGGCTTCCTCGCAAACCCATTGTCCTTATAGGTTGTACATACGTACTTCTTGTGGGGGTATTGTCACGCCCCAACGGGTACCTTAAATGTGACAGCCCGCCGTACGCAATATTAAAACTTAAGAATGACTACCTCAGTCACTCGAAAGCTTCCATATCTACAAACGTACATTCACAACAAAGGGAGACCGTGGAGTAATGCATTTTAAGACATTGGCAGCGGAACATACAAAATAACACTTAATATATTTCATTGAATTAAAAGTCTTACAGCTTCTAAGGGGCATTCCCCCGATAATTCTTAATAACATGGTTCTAAATATAACATAACTAAAGCTAGAAGATTTTAAAAGAAATCTACCCTATAACTTCAAAATAGATTCCTCCAAAAGCTTCTCAAAATAAGATTTCACCCAGAAATCAAGGTGGTCTTGGGTGCAAAAGATAATCCTGCAATATCAAAAGTCTATAGGAGTATAAGCATGACTAGCTTAGTGAGATATTCCTTACGCAATAGTACTCATAACAACAATCAAACAAGTTTATTAATCAAGCATATGAATGCAACAACCATATGATCAAACATTACATACGACTATCCGTTTCGTATGTTTGATGGATTTACCCCTCCATCGGTGGTTAGGGAATGCTTTGAACTGGGTCCCGAACAACCTCCTTTAAGTTTGCGCGCGTCTTGGGTTCCAACGAACCGTACTACTAGTCCCCGGCCTTCCATGCCCAAAACGATCGATCCGGCTGGGCTACACCTTGAGGTCGTATTCCCCGTACGTCCTAACCTCAAGATGTAGCTAGGCAGTTTACCTTTCCGGTCCCATGCTGAGGAGTAGCAGCAAAACTTCGAAATGATATTCTAAGTGATATGCATGAGCAATTTATTATATGGGGATTTCAATATGGCATTAAATCATTTAAAGCGATCAAACAATATTTGCACACATAACAATACATACATGGAAACATTTATATCAATCACAAATCGGGTTCCGATATACTTATCGTTCATTGATCGCACACAATGAATCACATACATAATTCCCATAATATCCCAAATGCATATCAATTTTATCTTTTCCTACATCTAGTGCTCTATTCTACAAGCACATGCGTGAATACATAAGCGTAAAGGAAACTCACTCGTCCATAGTGCTCTAGGAGTCGAAGTAATCCTTGGGGAAGACAAGATCGTGATCCTCGACACCTAAAGAAAAGAAATACCCAACATGAGTATTTCATCCAAGATCTATTCAAATTCTATACTTCTCTCTTAAAGAATTCGTAAAAATCGTATGGGATGGGAATTCCAACTTAAAATGGCCATAACTTGCTCATTTTAACTCGGAATTTCGCATATTATATACCGATTTCTACCTACTCGAAAAGATCTATCTATTTCTAAGGTTATTTTCATCAAAAGAAGTTATTTGGGTCTCTGAATAGTAGCGTACAGATTTGATACGAATTTTCCAAACTTTAAAACTAGAGTTTTCAAATTTTACTTCACTCAAGGGCTTTTGTACAAAAATATAGATATATAGTATGATTGAAAAATCCCTTGAATATATGTATATATATATATGTATAATCTCATACGATATGAATTTGGTGTTGTCTCAACAATGGTTTTGTAAAACAATTGTCTTGAAAGTGAGATAAGCTTAAGGCTTGAAAAGAATTTTATTTTTGAAAAATTCCCTTAGTTATCATAAATGAGTATTTCCTCCTTTTAACTCCATTCCTAAAAAAAGTTATTTTAATCTTTCAAGATTTCCATAAATTTATTTCTAGCGTTTTGGAAAACAAGGTCTTTCTATATACTTTATGGTTATTTCCACTTTTAAAAGAAATCATCTTATAAGTTAATTTTTGAAAAACTTATCTTAGATTTTAGTGTTGGTGGAAAACTTTGACAATTGAATCTTAAGAAATCCTTTGTTTAAGTCTAAAGAAACTTTCTTATTTATTTGAAAAGAGAATTTATATTAATTTTACTTTATGTATTTCTTGGTAAAAACCATATATTGTTACTATCTTTAGAAGAATATTTGTTTAAGATAAATTTCAAACATTTAAGGAAAATAACTTCTTATGTGACAAAATTTATATTTAAAAAGGAGTTCTTATTCTTATTTTAAGAAAACTCATTTCTATTATGATTGAGACAATGAAAAATATAAAAACAACATAAATGAAGTAAGAGCATAAAAGTAAAGTCAAGTATTGGGAACCTTAGCTTCATCAAGGTATCCCGGGACTAAGAATGGACTAGTCTTCAAAGAAAAGAAAAGCAAGGAAATAAAATTGTTTTGACTTAATATGGACAAGTCTAAGACTAGAAAGACTAGTCTTAATATTGCATAAAACAAGTAAATAAATAAATTGCAAGATTTGAAAATAAATAAATAACAAATGAGCTTATATGCTCTAAATAAATATATATATACATAATATATATAATACTTTATATATGTTAGGTTGGAAACAAATAATAATAACAATAACAACATAATACATAAAGAAAAGAATAGATCATGAACAAAAACAAAACATGAATAAATTATTGCTTCTTTAACTCAATGAGTCTAAGAAACATACACTAACCTCATGTTAAGTTATATGAACATGATGAGAGAATATGAGAAACTTTTACCTAAAGTTTATGTGTTGGTTGAAGAAGAAAAAATGGGTTGTAGTAATTATGTAGGAATGGATTTTCTAAGGAAAAGAGAGAACTTGAGAGAGATGTTGGGAGAGGAACTTTGTGGAGTGATTTTGGGAGAGTTTTAGTATGAATTTTTGTTGTGTGAAAGAATGGAAGAGGAAGGGGGTATTTATAGATTTTTGGAGTGGAAATTAGATGTAATTAAATAAAATGGAAAACAAAATAAATCGTGATGCATGGGGGGAAGAGAGGCGCCGGTTTTGCTTGTATGGGGGGGGGGGGGGGGGGGGGAGGGGGGGCCGGGGAATTGATTTGTTTTGTTTGTTTGTAATAAAAGAAGTAATATGTAAAGTATGATGTGATTAAAGTTGTATGGGGAAGGTAATTGTAAGATATAGGTATGGTAGTGTGTAAGAATAGAGTGTAAGAAAAAGTAGAGATAGGTGAATAGTAATGAATAGTAGAAAAGTACTATAAATAGTAGACTAGACAATTAAAATACCGGTAGTAAAGAAAATACGCGTAAAAGGCCTATATCTATTATTTTTAGATACCGAAAAATTCTAAAACTGATATTTTTGAAAACCTTATATTTTTACGAATCTATTGGTGTTGTCGGAATATTTTTGCTATCCAGTGCTCTGGGGCACGGTTTTTGAAAACTGATCCCGATCGGATCTGAAGGACACTAGAAAAATTCGAATATGATATTTTTAGGCTTCCCTATGTTATTACGAACCGTTTTCCACAATTATTTCAATTTCGTTTTCTAGGGTTTAAGAATACGGGAGTGTCGGATCCAGATTCACTAGACTAAACATAGAACTAGGTTAATCTTAGGGTTTCGTTTCAACTTCCGGTTCCTAGGGTTTGCTAATATTATCAAAAAATCTAGGGGCTTACAGGTATTGTCGAGTATCTCCCTTCCTTACTGTTATCCATATTGTTCTTCTTAGGACACTTCTTGGCCATATGTCCTGGTTCCTTACAGATCAGGCAAGTGGCAGAGGTTTTCTTTGGGCATCTCAAGACTTTGTGATTCGGACTCCCGCAGTAGTAACACTTGTGTTGTAACTTAGGACACTGTCTTAGTTGATGTCCCTTTTTGCATTTCCAACGTTAGGTATCCGGTTTCTTTTTATCCTTCTTTCTACTCGGGCTGACCGATGGTTTGAGCTCATTGACTTTGAGGCTTAGGCTAGGTTCACTTATAGATTCTTTCTCAATTATCATGACATTTCCTTCTGTCCTTCTCCTTTTCTTAGCACCATCCACAATTCGTGCTCTTTCTACTAGTTCTTGAAAATCTTTGATGTCAAACTCTATCAACTTGATACGAAGGTCTTCTTCCAATCCTCCTAGGAGCACTTGCCTCTTGAGTTTCTCGCTATTCTTATATGATTCAGGGGCATATTGCAACAGCCTGTTAAACTCTGTTTCATATTGTTCAAGACTACGGTATCTTTGAGTGATACTTAAGAAATCTGCACTATATTGGATTCTCAAGCTTCCAGGGAAAAAGTTCTCCAAGAATTCATGCCTAAATGTCTCCCATGTGATTGGTGGTAGTAGCTCTCTACTTTTGGATTCCCACCATATCCTTGCATTGAACCTCAGCATAAAAATACCATATGTAAGCTGAAGGTGTTATGGTACTTCAAAAGCATTGAAAGATCGCTCTATTTGTGCTAACCAATCATCAGCTTCATCCGGTTTTCCAAAAGCTCCATCAAAATATCAATTGCACTTAATGAACTCTGGCAACATACTCTGATAAGGTTTTGGTAATGGCAGCTCAGCTGGTGCTATTTCAATTGGTGGTGTTGGTACTTCGGGTGCTGCTTCTTATGCAGATACTGGTGTAGGCATAGCATGAGCTTGTTGTGCGAAATTCCTTATGAGGTTGGCAAGCTATTCGATGTTAGCTTGGTCCATTCGCGGTTGGTTTGGTTGTTGAGGTCCTTCCGAGTTCTCAGGTTCTTCAGGGGGTATTTCTGGGTTACGTTATGCACAAGTATGTCTCCTATTTGTTCTACAGGTTTTATTAAGCTAGTGTGAGATTCTTGAACTTTATTAAGTCTTAGACGTTTTTTGGAAAAACAACCAAGATATATGCTAATAGAAATCGAGTACGGAAATGAGCAAATATATATATAGAAGAAATATTGAAAATTGACTGAAATCATAATAATGAAAAAGGAAATTCATATTATTAAAACAAATACATGGAAATAGAAGGAAGACTTCCTTTACAAAAGTTCAAAGAAAGGATGCAAAACATGGTTAAAATTTCAAATCATTACATAGACAAAGTTTACATCATCGTTTTATTCTTTTACAAAAGCGTTACTCCTATCGGTATATTAAGGCTTTTACAAGAGGTTTAGCGTCTGTTCCTGCTTTTGATTGCTCTTCACAGGGTAGGAACATTTCCTTGATTACTTGAGCCTTCATCATCAGGAGCTTTTTCCTTTCCTTTGTAGTGAGATTTTGTGGTCGGATTTCTAGATGAAGTTCCATATTCTTGGTGTGTAAACCCCGGTTTTTCAAGTAGCCAAGAAAACCTTAGAACTGGAAACCAAAACCCTAAACCGGTATAGCTCAAGTCTGGAGTGAGAACTAGGAACCCTAATTCCGGCTTTTCCTCGGTTTCCAGTTAATAAACTTTTCTAAGAAAATTTAATTTCGATTATAGTTTTTGATTATATTTCAAACTAAGAAAATATCTGATTTTGAGAAAATTTCAATTCCGGGTCATCCCGAGACCCATTATAGAAAAACGTGCCCCGGAACTAGAATTTCAAAAATATACTTATGAGTACTCATTTGAACCGAAATAAAATAAGGATTTCAAAAATATATTTTTCATAATTTTCCGATTTATGAAAAATACAGTTATAGCCTTTTTATTCGTACTTCATTACTACTGGAAATTAAATTGTCTTGTCAACTATTCACTACTATTCATAAAGTACCACCTACACTACCTATTAGCCACCCTACAAGTCTAAACCTTACCATCACTCAAATCAAACCCATTCTTCCATAACTTTTTGTCCCTTCACTTCACTTCAACTAATGACATATGATACAAATCAAATCAAGCCAAATCAAGATGAAACAAAGCAAATTTCCACCCCCCCCCCCCCCCCCCCCCCCCCCCTTCAAGCTCAAACCGGCGCCATTGAAGCCCCCCATCCATGCCCCATTTGATTTTTTTTATTTCTTTTCTTATTCATTTAACCTAATTCAACTCAATATAAACTACCTTTACTCTCTCTCTCCTCATTCTTTCACTTCTCAAAACTCACAAAGTGTAAAAGCTCTCTTTCTTTCCTTATTTTCTCCCCTTGGCGGAAACTTTGGAGCCCCCACACACCATCACACAACTTCTATTTTTCTCTTCTTATCTTCCATCCACTTCAAGTAAGTAAAGATCCACTACTTCCACTCATGAAACTTTGTTATGGCTAATGATTTTTGGATATCTCAACTCCATGTTCCCATGATCTTTTGTAGGAACAATGAGATATCAAAACAAAAATCCCGAACCATTACAAGTAGATCTATCTTTTAAAGAAGTTTTCATACCAAAAGCTTACTTTTATCCATCAAAAAGTCTTTTAAACAAAGGATCTTTTATAAAAATATGGTTTTTATGTTTTTAAAAACTCATTTAAGCTTTTGATAAAGTAGATCCATCATCTTATTACTCATGATCATATAGGCATTAAAGGTTCCATATTATTTTGTACTTAGTGCATAAATAGTCTTTAATACTTTTGTCTTTAGTAAATGACTTTTCTAGTATATAGATCTATATATATATGAGTCCATGAGTCAAAAAGAAAAGTACTTACAAGAAAAAGACTTTTGAAAATTCGGATGACTTTGAAAACCTAGGTCAAAAACACTTTTAACAACTTCTAAACTTATATTTTATAAGAAAATAAAGCCTATGGGGTAATAGATAATGTTTAGTAGTATTTTCATGAGTCTAAAGGAGTTTTACTAAAGAAAATGTTGAAAACAAGAAATGAAGTCCATAGGAGTTTGAGTTAAAAGTTATTAAAACCAAATTCGTAATAATGGATGTATGGTTAGAAAACACTATTTTTCCAACTTCAAAAATGATATTTTCTTAAATAAATGAAGTCCTTAGGATATAGTATAATAGATACTTAAAGTTTCAAGTATAAAATATATTTTTCCTAAAGGAATCAACTTGAAAATGAACTTTTGTAAATTCGGATTTTTGGAAACCCCATAGTAAAAGACCCACTTAAAAGTTATAAATGTGAATTTTATTAAAGAAATAAAGGCCTTAGGATAAACTAATATAAGGGTCAAAATTTCTTTAAATAAAGTAGAGTTTTTCTAAAGAAATCCATGTAAAAGGTAGATGTGGTCATGTAGTAAATTCACTTACTAAACATTGAGAGGAAATGGTTTCTAAGGAAAGTTTTTTCTAAAAATCGTTAAATCTAAAAAGTTATAAGAACATAGACTCCTTAAGGTTCACATCATGACATTCATGATAGGAAAATCATTACCATCGCATTTAGCATCATATTACACTTAGGAATCTCAAATGCATTCATGAAAACCACCTTTTGGAATTGTCAAACCCCGCTGTACAGATCTGATCCCTCAATTCCGAGGCTTAGATATTTTCAAAACTTGATTTAAACTTCATATTTAGAAAGCTCTTCCAAAGTAGATAGAAATCGGTATAAAATTTGCGAAATTCCGACTTAAAACGACCAAGTTATGGCCATTTTAAAACGAACTTCGGAAATGACGCGAATTCCGATTTCACTAAGTTTCTTAGAGTTTTAGTGTCCTAAGTTGATAGAATACTTATTAGGGTAATTTCTTATATGAATAGGTGAACCCGTGGACGGACGAGTTACCTCCGGACTATTATTACTAGAAGACGGAGTACCAATGGCGGAGTGAGTTTTTCTTCCCAATTCATTTATTGTATGTGCTTGTAAAGTAGTGCACTAGAATGTAGGTCAATTGAATGAATATGAATGATGGGGATTAATGGGAAATTATATGATTGATGATGATGTGAGAACATAAATAAAGAATATCGAAACCGGGTGATAAACTTTGATTGTATAGTTAGCTATGATGGATTGTCCTGATAAATTGATTGATCGCCTAAGTAAATTGGCTTAATCAACTACTTGGACTAATGATAAATTACACGTGCATATCACAAGGGGATGGAGCATGAGCATTGTAGGTTAGTCGTGAACCATAAACGACATCGAATAATCGTAGGTTAGTCGTGAACCATAAACGACATCGAATAATCGTAGGTTAGTCGTGAACCATAAACGACATCGAATAATAGTAGGTTAGTCGTGAACCATAACTGTCACGCCCGAGGGTACCCTAGTAGTAATAAACAAGTTACACTTGAATATTATCACTAGATTACCTTCAGGGAATGACAGGTTTTTAAAACAACAGGATCTTTTAAGTTGCTTGATAAGAAATAACAAATATATGAGAGAAATGATTTAGTGAATAACCATTACAAACTATTACAAACCATATATCTCTGTTGAAGTATACAACTAAATATTCTACTCTAATAGTACATAACCATCAAACTAAAATAGATCTGTAGACTTCTAGCTTCAAAGCCCTTACCGGAGTCATATTCCTGGATGTAACTAACCAGGGACGTAATGTGAACCTGAAAAGACTGTAGGAGTATGAGCGAAACCACAGCTTAGTGAATAACCAGACATACCATACATCACACAAGTTATTAACAAATCATATGCAATGCAAGCACTCAACCGTATGCATAGATACAAGTTTGGATTATCTAGAATCCAAACAGGAAAAGATTTACACCCTCTTTTATGGGTTGAAGAACAAAAACTCAATGACCCACCTGCCCAGGAGAGACTAAGTACACAGGAGAATCAACGATTTCTCGTTTTAATGTTATCACTTGAATATAGTGCTTCCACAAACCATCTCCTGCAATCCCCTTAGAAACTCCCTAAGTATTAATCATTTCAAAGCGATTCTACGGGCGACGTTCTTCGGTGCCTTTTAGTTCCTCATAGGACCGCCAGACCAAAGAGAACCTTGGAAGACTCACACATTGGATCAACCAAGCAAAAACAGAGATCCGAAATAGTAATACGTAGCAGGCTGTCATAACCATATATGCAATAATGCAATTCGTGCAATGCATGTCCATATTATTTTGTTAAGTCAAAAAGTCGTAATCAATTTCGAGGTGACCATACATTACACACAATCATCATTATACTATTGCACATTACCAACCATTGCGTTATCGCTTGTATAAAGATATTTTAGCAATCATACAATCATGTCATATCAAACATTCAACAAACACTCATTTGTTTATCTTGCATTACATGTTCGACTATTTACAATCACAACCAGTACAATATGACTGAATTACTCACCTGCTCATACCGACTCAGTCGTAGTAGTCCACTGGTAGATCTTCTAATGAGTCAAATTCACCTATTTAAAACAAAATATTCATCAATATCATCTAGCGAAATTCCCACATGTGCCTTGGGTCCTAGACTTGATATTAATACTTAGTATCGTCGGGTTTTTCCTATTTTTATATCACATAATTGTGTGGTTATTTTTAGAAGTCACATTGCTCAAGAAATTAACTTATTTCAATTTCCATTCTTATATTTTATTTTGTTAAAACCAGTATTAGACTAATAATACTTTATTTTAATTCTAAATATTTTCTTAATTCTAGGGTTTCCAAAAGTTAATAGATAAAATTCTAAATAGACTTAAATATTTGTATTAAAGTCATTATCTAATACATATTTATAAACAAATATATATTACATATTTAGTAGATATATATATAATATATATATTCGGTTTAGGTCAGAAAAGCTTTCGTTGCAAAATTTTAGCTGTAAGCCGGCTCAAGGCCGCCGGCCTAAATCCCCAAGTGCCGGTTGTAAACTCATTTTAAAGAAAAATTTTCTTATCGAAAGCACCGGTGTTGAAAGCTGCCGGCTTACAACGTACGCCGGCCCTACGCTGCCGGCATAGATCTCCAGGTAGCCGGCTTACGTCGTATTTTATGTGAAAATTATTTTACGTAGCCTCTGTTCGAGTGTAAGCCGCCTGTAAGCCGCCGGCCTATCCATGTAAGCCGCCAGCGTACATCGTTTACACTGCCGGCCTTGAGGCAGCATTGCACTGTTCATCATCTTCCTCCTCGGGTCGATTCTTTTTCTTTGGTTTTTACACGTTAGAAACTTACTTAAACTACTTCTAAGAGTTTATACATCATATATAAGGATATACAATAACTTTTAACACGTTTAAATACATAAATAAATAGATCTCGATTTCGTGAAAGTACAACTAGGGTTTTGAAGTTTTACCTCGTTAGAGCTTGTTGAGTGCAATCCGAAGCTCGTGTTTGTGTTTATTAAGTTCCTAAGATGATTTTAAGTCAGTTACAAATCATATCTTCGAACGAAAATCCTTTAAACCAAGTCTACTTACCTTTGAGTTCGTTTTGAGAGTTTTTGGCTTTGTTTTTCCTTTGATCCGAGTTGGTGGTTTATGATATAGTTTTTCTTTGTTTTTGATTTGTTTTGGTGGATATTTGGGAGTCTATTTCGTGCTGTGGAACCTGAGAGTGAAGGAGTTTTGTTTGTTCCTCATTAATGCCTTTGATTACATATATATATAAGAGAAAGAGAAGGTGAAGCTGCAGCCGTTTCTCCCTTGTTTCCTCCGAATTTCTCTTCATTAATCTGTTATTGTCATCCTCATAATGCAACTGTGTGTTGGCATGGTTTGATTGGTGTGGAGGTTAAACTTGTTGACTAATTTGGTGCATTATTGAACAAAATCCTGCTCTCTTCTTCCTCTTTGTATCTCCACCGAAAAATCAGCCGCCAAAACATATATATATTTATATATTAGTTTTTTATTTAGTTAAATTTTGAGTTAATTATTCGGGTTATACGGGTATAGATTAGCTAATATTTGGAAGTTTTTATACAAAAATATGCTTATAAATTTATACAAAACACTTAGATTTTCAAACACAAATTTAGGGTATATATACGTAATTAATTATTTGTAAAATTTTATCCCCCGCGATTTGGATTTCTTAAGCTCATTGGGTCAATTTTTGTTTCAGGCTCCGATAGTTTAAGAAAACTCGGTTTAGAACAATAGCGTGATCTGATTATTTATTTGAAGTTTAGATTTTGAGTTATTCAACAGTTTATATTTTTGTTGTGTATTTAAAATCTTAACGGTTCATTTTTGGATCATCGTTTTCTAGTTATAAGCGTATATGGTCATTTACACAGTATTGGGCTTCATACAGAATTTATACTATGTTTATATTTCTAGTTTTGATACTAAACATAAATTCTTATTAGTAGCTTTTAAATTTAACTAGGAATCTCAAAATTAGGGTTTAAGTCTATATATAAACTCATTACTACTCGTTATTCTAGTTCTGAATCATTATCGAGATCAAAACAATCATTTAGTCCTTATATTCACATTTTCTATTTAAATCTATTTGCATACTAGGTTTTTGGGTCTTAGATATTAGATCATATCTTGAATTAGTTATTCAAGATACAAGATTTCATTTTCGGTATTAACTAGGGTTAAAGAATTCTT
Source organism: Combretum micranthum (assembly GCA_024138025.1). Taxonomy (NCBI): domain Eukaryota; kingdom Viridiplantae; phylum Streptophyta; class Magnoliopsida; order Myrtales; family Combretaceae; genus Combretum; species Combretum micranthum. Next base: position 86,021 of record JAMXBD010003268.1, read on the forward strand.
TATTCAGTTCCTAAATCTTTTATTCATCCAAAAATCTAAATGTTATCCTAATATTAGACTTCAATCAGAATCTAAATCCATTATCTAATTTATACTATCTATTATAAAATCGGGTACTAAGGTGACAATTCCCGGGGTTTACATAAACGACATCGAATAATCGTAGGTTAGTCGTGAACCATAAACGACATCGAATAATCATAGGTTAGCCGTGATCCATAAACGGGATATTGTTAGTACCGCAGGATTCGTTAATCTGCTAACCCGGGATGGAGGGCGCAATTCCATTCACATATGATTTCCGGTTGGTCATATGTATGTTGAACTCATGTGTTTGATGCATACACTTGCTTGATTAATAACTTGATTGAATTGTTGTGACATAAATGTTTTTGTGGGAGATTACACTCACTAAGCTAGTTAGCTTACGTCCCTACAGTCCATTCCTTTTGCAGCTCACACATTTATGGCTTAGGCGAAGAGACCCGGCTGAACAGGTACCGAAGCTAGGAGTTTTCCTTAGAAGTTGTAATTTTTTTGAATTAGACTTCCATAGAAAACTTCTAAGACTTGGATGACTGTAATGGACCATTAAATATTCTTTCGCGGGAGAATGCCCCTTAGAATTTTGTAATATTTATTTATGTTCATGAATTATATCCTATTGCCCATGCATGCCAAATTAAGCTTTTATCTCCATTCGGACTTGTACTCTATTGTGTAAAGGTACGCCTTACATCTATATAAGACTCTCGAAAGACTAAGGTGGTAATTCGGGAATCTTATATGGCATGTGGCGGACTGTTACGTTTAGGGTACCCTATGAGGCGTGACATGGTGGGGTTGTCCCACAGACCTTGCGACTTTAGATCTTCATGTACGTAGAGGTATCACACCTTGCATATGTAGCACGTTTCCTTGGCATTTGTACGGTAATTCCTGGTCCTACAGATGAGACGGCTGCATACGTAGCATCTCCTTATTGTTGTTGGGTAAATGTTGGCACTGTGTCTTCCCTTTGCATAACCAGAATAGATAGTGCCATCCTTCTTAGGACAATTAAGGATTTTGTGATCTTTGTTTCCATAGAAGTAACACCTGTGCTGCAATTGTGGGCAACTTTTGGGGAAATGTCCTCCTCACACTTCCAGCATTTGACCTTAGGGGTTACGAAATCCTTAATAGGTTGGAGTTGTTTATGCTTCTTAGCCTGGGGTTCTAGATTGGCCATAAAGGAAGGCACTTGTGCTACTGGTGTTGCTCCGAGTTGGGGTCTTATAACCGGAGCGGGTGCAGAGGTTATGGGTGCTTGTTATATGTATGCTCTTATCGTCTCTTCTAGACGTCTCATGGTGGTCAAGAGTTCTTGAGTTAGATCTTGTGGTGGAGGTGCTCCTTGTTCTTGTTGTTCTTTGAGAGGGATGCTTGGTCGTGGCATAACTTCATTGGGTAGCTTCCTAGAACCAAACGAAGTGATCGTATTAGATATTCTTTTTATTTCAAATTTTTACTCACATGTTATTTGTTCTTAAGGAAAAGAGAAGCATTAAAGGGCTTTTACCATTCGATTAAAGGGTTGATGTAGGCATTATTTACCTAGGGGTTTTACCTAAAGAGATATTACATTCATCTTGTTCTTAATTGGTCTTAGCTAGGAGTTGAATAGGGTTACTATGCATCAAGGATCATTGAAATTGCTAAGGTAGGCTTACTTTATTCATTCCATATCTCAATTCTTTTGTCCCCTTCATGTTTTCTCCACATTGTTCTACAAAGTTCTTTCTATAAGTCATTTCTACCATTCTTAAACTTGGGTCAACATTCTAGGGTTAATCCTCTTCATGTGATACTTCCATTTCATATCTTTCTAAATATCCTCCAATTCTTGTATAAGTATTTCCTGCCTTCTTCTAATATTCTCTAAGATAGAGTTCTACCCTTAGACATAAGGATTCTTAAACATAAGATCAAATCCTATCAATCTATCCTTCTACTCTTCTTTTTCCTAATTCCCAAAACCTTATTGCTCTGATACCAACTTAAATTGTCACGCCCCGAGCGGTACTCTAAACGTGGCAGTCCGCCGTACACAATATTAAAGCCTAGGAATGACTACCTCAGTCACGTAAAAGCTTCCATATTATGTACAAGGCGTACATCACAACAAAGGGAACGCATCAGAGTAGCGCAATTTATATTGATAATAAATAAGTAGCAAGGCAAAGAGAATACTTAACATAAAACATAAACATATTACATTTCAATTCATAGGGGCATATTCTTCTATTGTCTTCAAATAACTGTACATCACTAACCATATAAGTCATTACATATAAAGAACCTTACAAAATTAACTTCATCTTGGGATTCCATTTCCTTCATAGAAGCTTAACATCCTTCCATGTTCTTCTTAATGTCATAATCCTCAATTTAAGCCACGGGTATACCTGTTTCAACAAAATCTATAGGGGTATAAGCTACAACTAGCTTAGTGAGATATTCCTTATCATTCACATCATATTCTCAAACAAGTTTATTTATATTTTCACGCATATGCTATGCAAACAATCACATGATTAGGCAAATATCTATATAGTTATTCGGAAACCATATATAGAACAGATTTATCCCTCCGTATCAAAGGTTAGGGAATTGGGGTTGAAGGTCTTCGACCTTCTACTGCTAGTCCCCAGGTCCTCACCCACAGCGTTCGGTTGGCTCTGCTCCGAACCTAGAGTCGCTTTCCCCAAGCGATTTGGATTCTTCATGAAGGAATATGGCCCGTGCCACCGCTCGATCACAGCCAATCCAACTCTACGCGTAGGAGTAGCAGCCTTCCAAAATAGATGTGAATCAATGGATGCTGTGGGTGAGCATTTTATTTTTCTTAAGCCAAACCTTATTAAGGTTTATTAGGGGCGATCAATTAATTTAGAAAACAATAAACAGTCATACAAGTAAGTAAACAAAATTATTTAAACAAGCAGTTCGAAGTTGCGATATTCTTAATTCTCATTTCATACATAAACATAGAATCATATATACATAATCCTGAATTCCCCAAATATATATCCATTTCTATCTTTTCTTAGTATACTAATGCGACTACTTTACAAGCACAAGTAAAGTAACGAAATTAGGATGAATAACTCACTCGTCCATGTCGTAATCTTCTTAGTCGTAGTAATCCTCGGATAGGGTAATCTTGTATCTTTCGTCACCTAGACAAAAGAAATACCTGAGATAAGTCTTTCATGAAATTTATATTCTTGGAGATTTTAAACTTTACTTAAAATTGCGGTAAAATCGTATAAGAGGAAATTCCCACTTAAAATGGTCATAACTTGCTCATTTTAACTCAGAATTCCGCATATAATATACTGTTTTCTACCTATTCGAAAAGATCTATCCATATCTAAACTTATCTTTGTCATAAAAGGTTATTTGGGTTCTAAAAACGTTGGGTACAGATTTAAAACGAATTTTTCTAAACGTTTGCAAGTCCACTTTTTAACTCAACTTCATTCAAAATCCTTTAGTAAACATATAGAGATATATATATATACAATTGATAAATCCTTTGAGTATTTAGATAAGCTCACTTTATATGCAAGATTTCTAATGGTAGTGTCTCAACAATTTATTTCATAAACAGTTCATTTTGATTTTAAAACTTTAGCTTTAACAATTTTGTTTCAAGTCTTTTGAAGAAACTTTATATATTCATAGGTTGTTATAATTTGAGTATATTCTTGTTTTATTTCTTCATTCCTTTTTCCAAAACAAGTTAAATTTTCTTTTAACCTTAGTCTTGTATAAATTTTACTCCTAGTGATTAAAGATCAAATTTATCAAAGTATATTAAGTTGACGAAAACCTTTTCAATTTTGTATTATGATGGTTTTAGAAAATGAGATTGTCTTCTTATATTCATTTCTAAAATATAAGCTTTTGCTTTCTAAAACTTGTTCTTTCATTTCTTTTGAAAAGAATCATCTTTATTGAAAAAAATCCATTATTGTTAATTTTACTTTATTTATATTCTTTTGAAAATGAGTTCCTTTTTATGAATTTGGAAATCATTATTTTTCCTAAGTGGGTTTGTAATTTTATTAGTTGAATTCATCTTAACGTTGAAAACTAGTTTGTTTTCTTAGTTTTATTATGAAGTTTAAAAGAGTTTAAATTTTAAGCTTTTTGTAAAAACTTTTAATATTAATAAATTATTTTACTAAAGCCTAGGTTAACATAATATACAAAGAAAATATTTATTTCTTATGTTTCCTTGGTAATCTATCTTTGTTATTTAAGAAAACGTTGAGAAAACTCTATTTTTATGTTGTTGATAATAACTTCATGATTTTGTGATAATTCATATAATTGAAAATCTAGTTTTGAGTTCATTTAGTAAAGTAAAATTCTATTTTTAGATTAGTTGAGACATTAACATTATGTAAATGTAAGTATCATGAGCATATAAAGTAATAAGAACATAAGAAAATAGTAGAAACAAATAATAAGCAAGAAAATAAAATGTCAAGCATTGGGAACCTTAGCTTCATCAAGATATCCCGGTCAAGTATTGGAGCCTTAGCTTTATCAAGGCATCCCGGGACTAAGAATAGACTAGTCCTGAAAGATTAAAGAAAATAAACAAAAGATTGTTTTGACTTGATATGAACAAGTCTAAGACTAGAAAGTGTCACGCCCCGAGGGGTACCCTAAACGTGGCAGTCCGCCTACACAATACTAAACCTAGGAATGGCTACCTTAGTCACGCGAAGGCTTCCATATTATGTACAAGGCGTACATCACAACCAAGGGGACGCATCGGAGTAGCGCAATTTATATTGATAGTAAATAGTAACAAGGCAAAGAGAATACTTATCATAAAACATACATATTGCATTCAATTCTTAGAGGGCATATTCTTCTATTATCTTCAAATAGATATACGTCACTTATAATATAGGTCATGTCATATAAAGATCCTTACAACATTACTTCCTCTTATGATCCCATCTCCTTCGTAGAAGCTTAACCATCCATCCATGACTTCCTTAATGTCATGATCCTCAAGTTTAATCCACGATATACCTGTTTCAACAAAATCTATAGGGTATAAGCTACAACTAGCTTAGTGAGATATTCCTTTTCATTCGCACCATATTTTCAAACAAGTTTATTTATTTAATCACACATATGCTATGCATACAATGCAACAATCACATGATTACGCGAATATATATAGTCATCCGGAAACCATATATAGAACGGATTTACCCCTCCGTATCAAAGGTTAGGGAATGGGGTTGAAGGTCCTCGACCTTCTACTGCTAGTCCCCAGGTCCTCACCCACAGCGTTCGGTTGGCTCGGCTCCGAACCTAGAGTCGCTTTCCCCGAGCGATTTGGATTCTCCAGGAAGGAACATGGCCCGTGGCACCGCACGATCACAGCCAATCCAACTCTACGCGTAGGAGTAGCAGCCTTCCGAAATAGATGTGACTCGATGGATGCTATGCGTGAACGTTTTATTGTTCTTAGGTCAAACCTTATTAAGGTTTATTAGGGGCGATCAATCAATTTAGCAACAATAAACAATCATACAAGTAAGTAAACAAAATTATTTAAACAAGCAGATCGAAGTTGCGATATTCTTAATTCTCAATTCACGCATAAACATAGAATCATATATATACATAATCCCGAAATCCCCAAATATTCTTTTTATCTTTTCTTAGTATACTAATGCTACTACTTACAAGCACAAGCAAGGTAACGAAATTAGAAGGAATAACTCACTCGTCCATTTCGCTATCTTCTTAGTCGTAGTAATCCTCGGTAGGGTATTCTCGTATCCTTCGTCACCTAGACAAAAGAAATACCCGGGATAAGTCTTTCATGAATTTCTATTCTTGGAGATTCTAAACTTTACTTAAAATCACGGTAAAATCGTATAAGAAGAAATTCCAACTTAAAATGGCAATAACTTGCTCATTTTAGCTCGGAATTGCGCATATAATATATCGATTTCTACCTATTCGATGAGGGCTATCTATTTCTAAGGTTATATTCATCAAACGAGGTCGAAAAGGTGGCGATCCCATTTCATAAAACAAGTTCCAAATCCAAATCACACTTTATCCAAAAACTTTGATAGATACTTAGCTATCAATATACCTTGAAAAAAATCCTTTAGATAATCATATAACTCATTCATCAAGTATGATTCATGGACGATAATTAATTATTTTATTATGGCCTTGATCATAATTTTAGAAATTTGGAAAACATGGTTTTAGTCTTATCTTTTGAAAAATAGCCTTTTAGGTTTTTATATTAGTTTGGGGATTTTTTACTCTTTATATCTATCTTATAGTTTTTCTTTGTCCAAGATTTTACTCCAAAAATCACTTCCGTTGTATTTAGCCTATGGTTTGAAAGTAGGCTCTTGAGTTGGTTTTCTAAGTTGGAAAAACTTGCTTTACTTCTTTCGAAAAAAGAGTTTGTAAATTTCTTGAATGATTTTTCTTGAGAAAAGTTTTTGTAAAGATTAACCTAGTCATTTCTAAGTTTTTCGAAACAAAATCTTTATCTTCATATTGCTTAAATTTTGAGGTAAAACCTTTTTGTTTCTACTATATTGAAAATGTGAATTTCATACTTTTAAATTCCTTTAACTTTCTTAAATATTTTTGTAAGATCTCCTTGGTTTTGTTTTTGAAAAGATACTTATTTTATCAAGTCATCTTTGAAATCCATTTTTTTTTTTTGAAATTTTTTTTTCTTTGAAATGCCACGGTTTTATGTAAACTAGAAAATTGTTGCTTTTGTCAAAACTAGTTTCTTTAATTCTTAAACTCTTTTGGAAAAACAAATCCTTTAACAACTTTGATGACTAAAAATCCTTTTCTTTAGTTTTTCAAAGAAATTCCTTTCTCTTTGTAGCCAACTATTTATTTTCAAAGTTGGTTTCATGAGTTTAGTTACCATTGGTTATTGTAATATCTTAACCATGAATCATTTTAATTTATGAGCATAAGTAAATAAAAATAAAAGAGAGATATGAACAAGAACATATAGTAATATACATATATATCAAGTATTGGGAGATCTAAGCTCCCGGGACAAAGAATAAATTCCGTCCCCAAAATATAAATAAAAGCAAGAAAATAAAATATCAAGCATTGGGAACCTTAGCTTCATCAAGGAATCCCGGTCAAGTATTAGAGCCTTAGCTTCATCAAGGCATCCCGGGACTAAGAATGGACTAGTCCCAAAAGGTTAAAGAAAATAAATAAAAGATTGTTTTGACTTGATATGGACAAGTCTAAGACTAGAAAGACTAGTCTTAAAATACTAAGAAAGCAAGTAAATAAATTGCATTCATAAAGTAAATAAATAACAAGATCAAAATATAAAACAAGTAATAAATGAGAAGGTATAAATATGCATGAAGGTAATTCCATGAACAAGAACCAAACATGATCTTAATGTGGTTGTCTTTAGTTTTTCAACCTAAGAAACAACATCAAAACCATATAAGGTTACTTGACATGGGAAAAAAAATGAAATATGAGTTCTTCATTACCTAAATGGGTAAGAAGAAAAGAAGGATTGCTTTCTTGAAGGTTTTTGGTAGTGGTTAGAAATGAGGCTTGAAAAGAAACTTATTTTGGTAGAAGAAGAGAGTTCTTGTAAGAATATGGAGAGGAGTGTTTTGGAGAGAATTTTGCATAAATTCTCTACTTGAGAAAGGTGTGAAGAAATGAGAAGGGGAGAGGTGATATTTATAGGAAAAGAGGAGAGGAATTAAGAGTGATTTAAATAATTGAAAAAGAAAATAAAAAGAGAGGGAAGAGAGAGAGTGATTGGATGGCAACATGAAGGGGGAGAGAGAAAAGTACAATTATGATTAATTTTTGTGTAAGAGAAGTGATATTTTGTAAGAAAGGTATGAGTAGATTTTTATGGGAAAAGAAAATGTGAATAGTGTGAATTGTGTCATTTGTAAGAGTGATTAGATATAAAGTAGAGAGAGTGAATAGTAATGAATAGTAGAAAAGTACTATGAATAGTAGACTAGACAATTAAAGTACCGGTAGTAATAAAAATACGCGTAATAATGCGATATCTGTAATTTTTAGCTACCGAAAAATTCTAAAACTGATATTTCGGGAATCCTTATATTTTTACGAGTCTATTGGTAAAATGGAATATTTTTAATATTCCGAGCTCCAGGACACGATTTTCGAGAACCGGTCCCGTTTGAGTCCGAAGGACACTCGAAATTCGCGAATCTGATATTTTTATGTTACCCTATGTCATTACGAACTATTTAAGCTATTAACTTAATTTCGTTTTCTAGGGTTTGAAAACGCGGGATTGCCGGATCTTGAACACTAGGGTTCGTTATAGGCTTGTTGACTTTTAGGGTTCCGTTTTGATTTCTGATTTTGTCGAGATATTCGTAACATCGTATAATTTTCGAGTTTGATCTTTATTTTAGCTCGAAATTTATATTTTATTTTATTTGTGATTATTTAATATTTTTAGTTCTCGGAATCGTTTAACCGAGTCTAGGTTTATGAGTTGACTCAGTTTGACTTTTGTTGAAAATTTGGATTTTGTGATTCTAAAATTTTACTGAAGGATTTAGGATTTTATCATCTCGTTGTTAAGCGGTACTTAGATCTATCGTTTCGATTCGCGTTTTAGGAATTGGCTAGATTATTTAATCGACGTACGGACGTTGATTATATCGGTAATTGGACTTTATATTTCGTTTCAAGGGTTCTCGTTTTCTCAAGATTGAGAAAACTCGTTTTTGTTCTTATTTGGAATTAAGTTTTAACTTGGTTCGATTTTTAGGGTTTCGTTTCCATGTTTTGACTCGGTCTAGAATTTGGTCTTTATCTTGAGTCGATTTTCGGGATTTAATTTTTGATGCTTAAACTTCTATGATTATTAAATATTCGGGGGTTTACAGAAAGACTAGTCTTAATAATAACATGAAATAAGAAATTGCATATCTTGAAAGTAAATAAATAACAAATGAGCTTATATGCTCTAAATAAATATATGTACATAATATACATAATACTATATATAAGTTAGATTAGAAGCAAATAATAATAATAATAATAATAACATAATAAAATAGAAAGCTTATGTACAAGAACAAAACATGAACATGTTGTTGCTTTTACTACTCATATGAGTTTCAAAACAACACTATAGTCATGTTAAGTTACATGACATGAGTAAATAATAGTTGGAAGAAATCTTTACCTAAAGTGTGTAAGTAGTATGAAGATGGTAGATGAAATGGGTATTATGGGAGTAGTGATATGTGGTAGAAGGTTTATGTATAAGGAATGAGTTTTGTGGGAAATTGGTTTAAGAGAATTTTCGTAGAGAGAACTTCTTGGAGAGAGGATTTATGGAGAGATCTTGAGAGAGTTTTGGTAGTGAAATGAATTGTGTGAAAGAATGAAAGAGGAAGGGGTATTTATAGAATTTTTGGAGTGAATTTTTGGATGTAATAAAATAAATTGAAAAAGAAAAATAAATTGTTGGAAGAGAGAGAGGGGGGCCGGATCTAGTATTTTAGGGGGAGTGAGTTGATTTTTGAGTGAATTTTATAAGAAAATAATTAATATGTAAGGTATGATTTGATATAAGGTGTATTAGAAATATAAAAAGTAAGAAAATAGATATGTAGGTGTAAGAAATAGGTGTAAGAAAAAGTAGAGATAGTGAAATAGTAATGAATAGTAGAAAAGTACTATGAATAGTAGACTAGACAATTAAAGTACCGGTAGTAATAAAAATACGTAATAATCGATATTGTAATTTTTAGCTATCGAAAAATTCTAAAACTGATTTTTGGAATCCTTGTATTTTTACGAGTCTATTGGTATAAATGGAATATTTTTAATATTCCGAGGTCCGGGACACGCTTTCCGAGAACCAATCCCTTTTGGGTCTGCAGGTCACTCGAAATTAGCGAATCTGATATTTTTATGTTATCCTATGTTATTACGAACTATTCTAGGTCTTTAACTTAATTTCATTTTCTAGGGTTTGAAAACGCGGGATTGCCGGATCTTAAACACTAGGGTTCGTTTATAGGCTTATTGAATTTTAGGGTTCCGTTTTGATTTCTGTTTTCGTCGAGATATTCGTAAGATCGTATAATTTTCGAGTCTTGATCGTTTTAGAATTTTAGCTCGAAATTTATATTTTATTTTATTTATGATTATTTAATAGTTTCTAGTTCTCAGAATCGTTTAACCGAGTCTAGGTTTATGAGTTGACTCAGTGTGACTTTTGTTTTGAAATTTTGGATTTTGTGATTCTAAAATTTCACTGAAGGATTTAGGATTTTATCATCTCGTTGTTAAGCGGTACTTAGATCTATCGTTTCGATTCGCGTTTTAGGAATTGGCTAGATTATTTAATCGACGTACGGACGTTGATTATCTCGGTAATTGGACTTTTATTTCGTTTCAAGGGTTCTCGTTTTCTTAAGATTGAGGAAAATCGTTTTTGTTCTTATTTGGAATTAAGTTTTAACTTGGTCGATTTTTAGGGTTTGTTTCCAATGTTTTGACTCGGTCTAGAATTTGGTCTTTATCTTGAGTCGATTTTCGGGATTTAATTTTTGATGCTTAAAACTTCTTTGATTATGAAATATTCGGGGGTTTACAACCTACCACCTTAAAGAAAGTTTTGTCCTCAAAACTTATTGCGATTACGTAGGTTTATGAGAATTGTATATCGTCGTTCATCAACATTTGTGATATTTGAATTTTGTCTCAAGTCTTTTTGTTGGAACGGTATTATGATTTTATTAAGTCGTTCCTTTAATCTCTATACATCTGATACCTTCTTTAGTTTTACTTCCATAAAAAGGGGTTTGGAAGTTTATCGTTGTTCTTGAATTTATTCTTTTATATTTTCTATTTCTCATGTATCTTTAGTCGGTAATATTGGAATTTCGTTAATCTTGTGCATTTAATATTTTATGCAATATAGCATATATAGAATCAATAAGATTTGGTTTTAGTGATTTTTAACCTTCACTTTACTTGACCCTTTTTGAAGAATCTCAAACTCGACCAACACAACAGACAACGGACGACTTTGACTTGACTCAATCTTGAATTGATGACGACTTATTGTGACATGACACTGATACATTCACTTGACAAAGGAAGGTTATGAATTCGCTTTCCCATTCTTATGTGAGCATATATATGACATGCATATATAAAATACGCAATGTTTACACTTATTCCATATCGTTGTTTTATTCTTTACGTGGTCATCTTGACAAGGTTTGAGGTCAAGATGAAAAATTTAGAGTTTGCTTGTTGGGATCTTATCATTACCGATTCTAGCTTTTAGGCGGTAATGGTTATGCTTTTGATGTACTTTATTTTCGACAATCATATTTTTATTCCATCTGTATTAAGGAAAAAGGTGACAATTACATAATCTATGGTCATTACTAGCAAACTGTTTCTTTGGCCCAAGCGGTACAACAAGAAATTTATTGTCTAAGGGTAACCTGATATCTATTCGCATTCGTGACTATCGTCTCCTTCTAAAACAACAAATTCTAACTCTTCGTTGGCTTCCTCGCAAATCCATTGTCCTTGTAGGTTGTACACACGTATTTCTTGTGGGGGTATCGCCGAGTATCTCCCTTCCATATTTTTATTCTTAGGACACTTCTTGGCAATATGTCATGGCTCCTTACAGATCAGGCAGGTGACAAAGGTTTTCTTTGGACATCTCATGACTTTGTGATTCAGACTCCCGCAGTAGTAACACTTGTGTTGTAACTTAGGACACTGCCTTGGTTGATGTCCCTTTTTGCATTTCCAACATTGGGTATCCGGTTTCTTTTTATCCTTCTTTCTACTCGGGCTGACCAATGTTTCGAGCTCATTGACTTTGAGGCTTAGGCTAGGTTCACTTATAGATTCCTCCTCAATTATCATGACATTTCCTTCCGTCCTTCTCCTTTTCTTAGCACCATCCACAATTCGTGCTCTTTCTACTAGTTCTCGGAAATCTTTGATATCAAATTCTATCAACTTGATACGAAGGTCTTCATCCAATCCTCCTAAGAAGACTTGCCTTTTTAGTTCCTCACTATCCTTATATGATTCGGGGGCATATTGTAATAGCTTACTAAACTCTGTTTCGTATTGTTCAAGACTATGGCCTCCTTGAGAAATACTTAGGAAATCTGCACTAAATTGGATTCTCAAGCTTCCAGGGAAAAAGTTCTCCAAGAATTCATGCCTAAATGTCTCCCATGTGATTGGTGGTAGTAACTCTCTACTTTTGGATTCCCACCATATTCTTGCGTTAAACCTCAGCGTAAAAGTTCCATATGTAAGCTGAAGGTGTAGTGGTACTTCAAAAGCATTGAAAGATCGTTCTATTTGTGCTAACCAATCATCAGCTTCATCCGGTTTTCCAAAAGCTCCATCAAAATACCGATTGCACTTAATGAACTCTGGCAACATACTCTGATAAGGTTTTGGTAAGGGTGGCTCAGCTGGTGTTATTTCAATCGGTGGCATTGGAACTTCGGATGCCGCTTCTTGTGCAAGTACTGGTGTAGGCATAGCATGGGCTTGTTGTGCGAAATTCCTTATGAGGTTGGCAAGTTGTTCGATGTTAGCTTGATCCATTTGCGGTAGGTTTGGTTATTGAGGTTCTTCTGGGTTCTCAGGTCCAACAGGGGGTATTTCTTGGTTGCATTGTGCACGAGTGCGTCTCCTATTTGTTCTACAGCTTTTATTAAGCTAGGGTGAGGTTCTTGAACTTTATTTAAGTCCTAGACGTTTTTCGGAAAATCGATCAAGAGACAAGCAAATAGCAATCAAGTACGGAAATGAGCAAATATATAGAAGAAATATTAAAAATTGTCTGAAATCATAATAATGAAAAGGAAATTCATATTTAAAACAATTACATGGAAACAGAAGGAAGACTTAAATACTTCCTTTACAAAAGTTCAAAGAAAGGATGTAAAACATAATAAATTCAAATCATTACATAAACAACGTATACATCATGTTTAATCCTCTTTACAAAAGCGTTTCTCCTATCGATATATTAAGGCTTTTATGGAAGGTTTAGCGTTCGTTCCTGCTCCGGATTGTTCTCACAGGTAGGAATATTTCTTTGATTACTTGATCCCTCGTCCTCATTATCAGGAGCTTTTTCTTTTCCCTTACGATCAGATTCTGTGGTCGGATTTCCGGACGAAATTCCACATTTTATCTTAGATGGGTCATCTTCTTTGGTGGGGTCGTCCCATAAACCTTGCGATTTTAGATCTTTGCGTACATAAAGGTACCACACCTTGCACATGTAGCATGTTTCCTTGGCACTTGTGGGGTAATTCTTGGTCCTACAAATGAGACGGCTGCATACGTAGCATGTCCTTATTGTTGTTGGGTAATTGTTGGCACTATGTTTTCTCTTTGCATGACCAGAATAGATAGTGCCATTCTTCTTAGGACAATTAAGGATTTTGTGGTCTTTGTCTCCACAGAAGTAACACTTGTACTGCAGTTGTGGGTAACTTTTGGGGAAATGTCTTCCTTTACACTTCCAGCATCTGACCTTAGGGGTTACGAAGTCCTTAAGAGGTTGGAGTTGTTTATGCTTCTTAGCCTGGGGTTCTTGATTGGCCATGAAGGAAGGGACTTGTGCTACTGGTGTTGCTCCGAGTTGGGGTCTTATAACCGGAGTGGTTGTAGAGGTTGTGGGTGTTTGTTGTATGTATGCTCTTATCGTTTCTTCTAAACGTCTTATGGTAGCCAAGAGTTCTTGAGTTAGATTTTGTGGTGGGAGTGCTCCTAGTTCTTGTTGTTCTTCGAGAGGGGTGTTTGATTGTGGCATAACTTCCTCGGGTAGCTTCATAGAACCAAACGAAGCGGTCGTATTAGATATTTCTTTAATACGGGTTTTACGCACAAGTTATTTGTTTTTAAGGAAAAGAGAAGCATTATAGACTTTTTGTTTGTCTGATTTAAAGGTTAACGTAGGTACTTAATGTTATTTACCTAAGGGTTTTACTTGCAAAAGAGGCATTATACTTAAATTGCTCCTAATTGGTCTTGAATAGGGTCTCTATGCATTAAGGCTTATGGTCTTGCTAAGGTCAACTTACTATATTCATTCTATATCCAAATTATAAGTCTCCTTCATGTTTTCTCCATATTGTTCTACTATGTTCTATCTCCAAGTCATTTCTACCTTTCTCAATCTTGGATCAACATCTTAGGTAAATCATATTCATGTGATACTTCCATTTCGTATCTTCACTAAATATCCTCCGATATAAGTATTTCCTGCCTTCTTCTAATGTTCTCCAAGATAAATTTTTATTCTTAGACATAAGGATCCTTAAACATAAAATCGAATCCTATCAACTACTCTTCTACTCTTCTTTTTCCTAATTCCCAAAACCTTGTTGCTCTGATACCAACTTAAACTGTCACGCCCGAGGGGTACCCTAAATGGCAGTCCGCCGTACACAATACTAAAGCCTAGGAATGACCACCTTAGTCACGCGAAGGCTTCCATATTATGTACAAGGCGTACATCACAACCAAGGGGACGCATCGGAGTAGCGCAATTTATATTGATAGTAAATAGTAACAAGGCAAAGAGAATACTTATCATAAAACATACATATTGCATTTCAATTCTTAGAGGCATATTCTTCTATTATCTTCAAATAATATACGTCACTATCATATAGGTCATGTCATATAAAGATCCTTACAACATTACTTCTCTATGATCCATCTCCTTCGTAGAAGCTTAACCATCCATCCATGACTTCCTTAATGTCATGATCCTCAAGTTTAATCCACGAATATACCTGTTTCAACAAAATCTATAGGGGTATAAGCTACAACTAGCTTAGTGAGATATTCCTTTTATTCGCACCATATTTTCAAACAAGTTTATTTATTTAATCACACATATGCTATGCATACAATGCAACAATCACATGATTACGCGAATATATATAGTCATCCGGAAACCATATATAGAACGGATTTACCCCTCCGTATCAAAGGTTAGGGAATCGGGGTTGAAGGTCCTCGACCTTCTACTGCTAGTCCCCAGGTCCTCACCCACAGCGTTCGGTTGGCTCGGCTCCGAACCTAGAGTCGCTTTCCCCGAGCGATTTGGATTCTCCAGGAAGGAACATGGCCCGTGGCACGCACGATCACAGCCAATCCAACTCTACGTGTAGGAGTAGCAGCCTTCCGAAATAGATGTGACTCGATGGATGCTATGCGTGAACGTTTTATTGTTCTTAGGTCAAACCTTATTAAGGTTTATTAGGGGCGATCAATCAATTTAGCAACAATAAACAATCATACAAGTAAGTAAACAAAATTATTTAAACAAGCAGATCGAAGTTGCGATATTCTTAATTCTCAATTCACGCATAAACATAGAATCATATATATACACATAATCCCGAAATCCCCAAATATATTCGTTTTTATCTTTTCTTAGTATACTAATGCTACTACTTACAAGCACAAGCAAGGTAACGAAATTAGAAGGAATAACTCACTCGTCCATTTCGCTATCTTCTTAGTCGTAGTAATCCTCGGGTAGGGTATTCTCGTATCCTTCGTCACCTAGACAAAAGAAATACCCGGGATAAGTCTTCATGAATTTCTATTCTTGGAGATTCTAAACTTTACTTAAAATCACGGTAAAATCGTATAAGAAGAAATTCCAACTTAAAATGGCAATAACTTGCTCATTTTAACTCGGAATTGCGCATATAATATATCGATTTCTACCTATTCGACGAGGGCTATCTATTTCTAAGGTTATATTCATCAAACGAGGTCGAAAAGGTGGCGATCAGAGGGGTGCAGTAGGTCTGCACGAATTTCCCCATTTCGCAAAACAAGTTCCAAATCCAAATCACACTTTATCCAAAAACTTTGATAGATACTTAGCTATCAATATACCTTGAAAAAAATCCTTTAGATAATCATATAACTCATTCATCAAGTATGATTCATGGACGATAATTAATTATTTTATTATGGCCTTGATCATAATTTTAGAAATTTGGAAAACATGGTTTTAGTCTTATCTTTTGAAAAATAGCCTTTTAGGTTTTTATATTAGTTTGGGGATTTTTTACTCTTTATATCTATCTTATAGTTTTTCTTTGTCCAAGATTTTACTCCAAAAATCACTTCCGTTGTATTTAGCCTATGGTTTGAAAGTAGGCTCTTGAGTTGGTTTTCTAAGTTGGAAAAACTTGCTTTACTTCTTTCGAAAAAAGAGTTTGTAAATTTCTTGAATGATTTTTCTTGAGAAAAGTTTTTGTAAAGATTAACCTAGTCATTTAAGTTTTTCGAAACAAAATCTTTATCTTCATATTGCTTAAATTTTGAGGTAAAACCTTTTTGTTTCTACTATATTGAAAATGTGAATTTCATACTTTTAAATTCCTTTAACTTTCTTAAATATTTTTGTAAGATCTCCTTGGTTTTGTTTTTGAAAAGATACTTATTTTATCAAGTCATCTTTGAAATCCATTTTTTTTTTTTGAAATTTTTTTTTCTTTGAAATGCCACGGTTTTATGTAAACTAGAAAATTGTTGCTTTTGTCAAAACTAGTTTCTTTAATTCTTAAACTCTTTTGGAAAAACAAATCCTTTAACAACTTTGATGACTAAAAATCCTTTTCTTTAGTTTTTCAAAGAAATTCCTTTCTCTTTGTAGCCAACTATTTATTTTCAAAGTTGGTTTCATGAGTTTAGTTACCATTGGTTATTGTAATATCTTAACCATGAATCATTTTAATTTATGAGCATAAGTAAATAAAAATAAAAGAGAGATATGAAAGAACATATAGTAATATACATATATATCAAGTATTGGGAGATCTAAGCTCCCGGGACAAAGAATAAATTCCGTCCCCAAAATATAAATAAAAGCAAGAAAATAAAATATCAAGCATTGGGAACCTTAGCTTCATCAAGGAATCCCGTCAAGTATTAGAGCCTTAGCTTCATCAAGGCATCCCGGGACTAAGAATGGACTAGTCCCAAAAGGTTAAAGAAAATAAATAAAAGATTGTTTTGACTTGATATGGACAAGTCTAAGACTAGAAAGACTAGTCTTAAAATACTAAGAAAGCAAGTAAATAAATTGCATTCATAAAGTAAATAAATAACAAGATCAAAATATAAAACAAGTAATAAATGAGAAGGTATAAATATGCATGAAGGTAATTCCATGAACAAGAACCAAACATGATCTTAATGTGGTTGTCTTTAGTTTTTCAACCTAAGAAACAACATCAAAACCATATAAGGTTACTTGACATGGGAAAAAAATGAAATATGAGTTCTTCATTACCTAAATGGGTAAGAAGAAAAGAAGGATTGCTTTCTTGAAGGTTTTTGGTAGTGGTTAGAAATGAGGCTTGAAAAGAAACTTATTTTGGTAGAAGAAGAGAGTTTCTTGAAGAGAGTAAAATGGAGAGGAGTGTTTTGGAGAGAATTTTGCATAAATTCTCTACTTGAGAAAGGTGTGAAGAAATGAGAAGGGGAGAGGTGATATTTATAGGAAAAGAGGAGAGGAATTAAGAGTGATTTAAATAATTGAAAAAGAAAATAAAAAGAGAGAAGAGAGAGAGTGATTGGATGGCAACATGAAGGGGGAGAGAGAAAAGTACAATTATGATTAATTTTTGTGTAAGAGAAGTGATATTTTGTAAGAAAGGTATGAGTAGATTTTTATGGGAAAAGAAAATGTGAATAGTGTGAATTGTGTCATTTGTAAGAGTGATTAGATATAAAGTAGAGAGAGTGAATAGTAATGAATAGTAGAAAAGTACTATGAATAGTAGACTAGACAATTAAAGTACCGGTAGTAATAAAAATACGCGTAATAATGCGATATCTGTAATTTTTAGCTACCGAAAAATTCTAAAACTGATATTTCGGGAATCCTTATATTTTTACGAGTCTATTGGTATAAACGGAATATTTTTAATATTCCGAGGTCCGGGACACGCTTTTCGAGAACCGATCCCGTTTGGGTCCGAAGGTCACTCGAAATTGGCGAATCTGATATTTTTATGTTATCCTATGTTATTACGAACTATTCTAGGTCTTTAACTTAATTTCATTTTCTAGGGTTTGAAAACGCGGGATTGCCGGATCTTAAACACTAGGGTTCGTTTATAGGCTTGTTGACTTTTAGGGTTCCGTTTTGATTTCCGTTTTCGAGATATTCGTAAGATCGTATAATTTTCGAGTCTTGATCGTTTTATTTTAGCTCGAAATTTATATTTTATTTTATTTGTGATTATTTAATAGTTTTAGTTCTCGGAATCGTTTAACCGAGTCTAGGTTTATGAGTTGACTCAGTTTGACTTTTGTTGAAAATTTGGATTTTGTGATTCTAAAATTTTACTGAAGGATTTAGGATTTTATCATCTCGTTGTTAAGCGGTACTTAGATCTATCGTTTCGATTCGCGTTTTAGGAATTGGCTAGATTATTTAATCGACGTACGGACGTTGATTATATCGGTAATTGGACTTTATATTTCGTTTCAAGGGTTCTCGTTTTCTCAAGATTGAGAAAACTCGTTTTTGTTCTTATTTGGAATTAAGTTTTAACTTGGTTCGATTTTTAGGGTTTCGTTTCCAATGTTTTGACTCGGTCTAGAATTTGGTCTTTATCTTGAGTCGATTTTCGGGATTTAATTTTTGATGCTTAAACTTCTATAATTATTAAATATTCGGGGTTTACAGAAAGACGAGTCTTAATAATAACATGAAATAAGAAATTGCATATCTTGAAAGTAAATAAATAACAAATGAGCTTATATGCTCTAAATAAATATATACATAATATACATAATACTATATATAAGTTAGATTAGAAGCAAATAATAATAATAATAATAATAACAACATAATAAAATAGAAAGCTTATGTACAAGAACAAAACATGAACATGTTGTTGCTTTTACTACTCATATAAGTTTCAAAACAACACTATAGTCATGTAAGTTACATGATGATGATAAATAATAGTTGGAAGAAATCTTTACCTAAAGTGTGTAAGTAGTATGAAGATGGTAGATGAAATGGGTATTATGGGAGTAGTGATATGTGGTAGAAGGTTTATAAGGAACGAGTTTTGTAGGAAATTGGTTTAAGAGAATTTTCGTATAGAGAACTTCTTGGAGAGAGGATTTATGGAGAGATCTTGAGAGAGTTTTGGTAGTGAAATGAATTGTGTGAAAGAATGAAAGAGGAAGGGGGTATTTATAGAATTTTTGGAGTGAATTTTGGATGTATAAAATAAATTGAAAAAGAAAAATAAATTGTTGGAAGAGAGAGAGGGGGGCACCGGATCTAGTATTTTAGAGGGGGAGTGAGTTGATTTTTGAGTGAATTTTATAAGAAAATAATTAATATGTAAGGTATGATTTGATATAAGGTGTATTAGAAATATAAAAAGTAAGAAAATAGATATGTAGGTGTAAGAAATAGGTGTAAGAAAAAGTAGAGATAGTGAAATAGTAATGAATAGTAGAAAAGTACTATGAATAGTAGACTAGACAATTAAAGTACCGGTAGTAATAAAAATACACGTAATCGAGCTATATTTGTAATTTTTAGCTATCGAAAAATTCTAAAACTGATATTTTTGGAATCCTTGTATTTTTACGAGTCTATTGGTATAACTGGAATATTTTTAATATTCCGAGCTCCAGGACACGTTTTTCGAGAACTAATCCTGTTTGAGTCCGAAGGACACTTGGAATTCACGAATATGATATTTTTATGTACCCTTTATTATTATAAACTATTTTAAGCTATTGGCTTAATTTCGTTTTCTATGGTTCGAGAATGCGGGATTGCCGGATCTTAAACACTAGAGTTCGTTATAAGCTTTGTTGACCTTTAGGGTTCCATTTTGACTTCCGATTTTATTGAGTTATTCGTAAGATCGTATAAATTTCGAGTTTTGATTGTTTTATATTTTTAGCTCGATATCTATGGTTTATCTTATTTTATTTGTGATTATTTAATAGTTTTTAGTTCTCGGGATCGTTTAACCGAGTCTATGGTTGTGAGTTGACTTAGTTTGACTTTTGGTAAAAATTGAAATTTCTGATTTTGAAATTTACCGAAAGATTTAAGATCTTATCATTTCATTGTTAAGCGGTATTTGGATATATCATTTTGATTTGCGTTTTAGCAATCGGGTAGATGATTTGATTGGCATATGGACGTTTATTCAACCGATGGTTGGATTTTCTACTTTGTTTTTTTTAGGGTTCCTTATTTCTTAAATTAATAAATCTCGTTTTTATCTTATTTATAATTAGGTTTTAACTTGGTTCGCATTTTAGGGTTTCGTTTCTGGTGTTTGACTTGCTTTAGAATTTGGTTTTAACTAGAGTCGATTTTAGGAAATTTAAATTTTGATATTTAGACTTCTAGGATTATTTTTAAGAATTATGAAATTTCAGGGGTTTACAGCAGTGGTCGCAGACGTTGGGACCAGTAACAATTGATTATAGGACACTTACTATGCAATTTGTTTACAATGGTTCGATGGTGGTGCTTAAAAGAGATGCCCAACATTCCTTATCTCAAATTTCTCATCATAAACTTTGTAAGTTGATCCAATAGGATGTTGTGGTCTATTATTATCAGCTATTGGCTCAGGAGGTAAATTCTAATTCATGTTGCATTACCACCAACAATAGAGAATTAGATCATCTATTGGATAGCTATGCATCAATTTTTGAAGCACCTTCATCACTGCCTCCATTACGGATTATGTGACATAGAATTCAATTAGTGGAAGGAGCCCTACCAGTTGATGTTAAGCTATATAGATACCCACATTTTCAGAAGAATGGAATTGAGAAATAGGTCCATGATATCTTAGAATTAGGAATTATATAGGATAGTAATAGTCCTTTTTCAAGTTCAGTACTACTAGTAAAAAAGAAAGATGGGACATGGCGTTTTTGCATAGTCTATAGGGCTCTAAATCAGGTGATAGTTAAAGATGAATTCCCTATGACAACAATTGATAAACTGTTGGATGAGTTGCATGATGCTTCATGTTTCTCAAAATTAGACTTGAGATCAAGCTATCACTAGATTCGAATGCATTCTAGTGATATTGAAAAGACTGCTTTTACAACACGTCAGGGTCATTATGAATTTTTGGTAATGCCCTTTGGTTTAACAAATGCTCTAGCCATATTTCAGTCTATAATGAATAGAATTTTTCAACCTTATCTTCGTAAATTTGTCATAGTGTTTTTTAATGATACATTGGTTTATAGCAAACATATGACAAATCATTTGACTTATCTTGAGTTAGTATTGAAGACTTCACAGTATCATGAGTTTTATTTTAAGGCTAGCAAGTGTCTTTTTGGTAAAGATACTATTAAATATTTAGGACACATTGTTTCTACACAAGGTGTAAGCCTTGATCCATCTAAAGTTCAAGGAGTTCAGCAGTGGCCTATTCCTCACTTCGTTGAACAATTACGTGCTTTTTTCGTTTGTTAGGATATCATAGAAGGTTTATCAAGGGGTATGCTCATATTGCTGGCCCATTAATAGATTTATTGCAAAAGGATCATTTTGAGTGGACATATGCAGCTATGACTAGCTTTCAAGCAGTCGCAGAGGCATTAGTAATGGCTCCAATTTTGAAATTACCAGATTTTACTAAGTAGTTTATTATTGAGACAGATGTTTTGGTACTGTTATCGGAGCTGTTTTGTTACAGGAGGAGTATCCCATATCATATTTCAACAAGAAATTGCCTATTCATTTGAGAAAAGCATCAACTTATGTAAGGGAATTATATGGTATTATGGAATCCATGTGGAAGTGGAGACAGTATGTATTGGGCACTCATTTCTTGATACACACAAACCATAAGAGTTTAAAAGAAATTCTTTCTTAGGTAATTCAAACACTTGACCAAAAGAAATACTTATCCAAGTTATTGGGATATGATTCTTCTATTACATATAAGGCTGGCAAAGAAAACATTATAGCTGATGCTTTTCTAGGCAACATGGGGAGGAAAGACAAATTTTTAGATTGTCTGCACCTTGTTTTTCAAGTTTAGATGTTCTCAAACAAGAATATAAGACAATGCCAGCATTTAAATGCATCATTTCTAACTTAGCAAAAGGGTTGTATCATAAATGTTCCTTGACTTGGAAGAATATATTCCTTTATTTTCATTCCCAGATATTTTTTGTGAGAGCTTCAAGTTTGGTGCCTCTTATTTTATAGGAATTTAATACAGCCCAGTTGCAGGTCATTTTGGTTTTCTCAAAACTTATAAGAGAATCTCAGCAACGTTCTTTTAGGAGGGTATGAGGAGTGACATTGAGCAATTTATTCGGATCTATTTAGTATGTTAGCAAGTGAAGTATGTTGCTAGATCACTAGCTGGTTTATTAGTTCCATTGTCTATACTAGATAGAGTATGGGAGATGTGAGCATGGCTTTTATCACATGTCTTCCTAAATCTCATGGTTGTACTGTTATTCTGGTAGTGGTTGATTGATTGTCAAGTATTGTCATTTAGGGGTGTTCGATGAACATTTTACAACCTTAAAAGTGGCCGCATTGTTCTTACATATGGTGATCAAGTTGCATGGTATTCCTTGCACTATAGTTTTTTATCGTGATTCCATTTTTATGAGCAGATTTTAGAAAAAAGTTTTCACTTTAAGTGGAACTAAATTATGTATAAGCTCAGCTTATCATTCACAATCAAATAGACAAACGAAAATCTTAAATCGAACAATTTAGTATTATTTGAGGTGTTTTGTTATGGAAAAACCTCATAATTGGGTTAAGTTCTTGCCATGGGTTGAATTTGCCTATAATTGTTCATACCATGAAGGTGTGAAAACTACACCATTTGAGGTAGTTTATGGTCGACCTCCACATACAATTCCAACTTATGTTAAGGGCATATCTAAATTGGATGCAGTATTAGGAGTTGATTACTCGAGATCAAATTTTGTCCTTTCTGAAGGACAATTTAGGGATAGCTCAACATAGAATGAAAACTATTGCTGATGCTCATACGAATGATGTTATGTTTGAAATTGGAGACTTGGTGATGGTGAAGCTCATGCCACATAAACAAATTTCATTGGCTAACAACTTTCATAAGTTGTTTAAGTGATATTACGAGCCATATAAGGTGCTTTGCAAGGTGGGAAATTGTGCGTGTAAAGTTGAGCTTCCACCTAGTTCCAAAATTTACGACGTTTTTCATGTTTTTGCCTTAAAGAAGAAGTATTTTGCTTCCTCTACACCATCGCTGGACTTGCATATAGAAGCTATAGGTAATCATCCGCTTTTGGAACCTTTGGGAATTATAAATTCTAGGGTTTCATTGGTTCGTGGAAAACTTATAAGGCAGATTTTGGTACAATGGAAGGGTTTGGCACAAGGGCATGCCAGTTGGGAAGATTATGATCATTTTTGTCAAATCTACCAACAATAAAACCTTGTAGATAAGGTTATGTTTTCAAAAGGGGAGTCATCTGTTACAACACATAATACAAGGATGAAAAGTTATCCTTAGAAGTCTATAGACTATAGTTGCAATTGTAAACCCTTGAATTTTTCATAATTCAGAAAAATGATCCTAGAAATTAAACACAAAAACGAGACCTTGAAAATCGACCCAAGTTAAAACCAAATTCTAAATAAGGTCAGATACAAAAATTCTTAACCTTGAAAAAAGAGAACCCTCAAAACAAAATAGAAAATCCAACAATCGATTGATTTAACATCCGTACACCAATCAAATCATCTATTCAGCTCCTAACACGCAAATCAAGATGATATAACCAAATAACGCTCGATAACAAAATACTAAGACCTTAAATCCTTTAGTGAATTTCAGGATCAAAATTTTCAATTTTCACCAAAATTCAAACTATGTCAAACGCATAACCTTAGACTCGGTTAAACAACCTCGAGAACTGAAAAATATTAAATAATAAAAAATAAAATGAAATAAACCATAGATGTTGAACTAAAAATATAATACGGACAAAACCCCAAAATTTTATGATCTTACAAATAACTCAACAAAATCGAAAGTCAAACCGGAATCCTAAAAGTCAATAAAGTTTACAACAAATCCTAGTGTTTAAAATCCGACAATCCCGCGCTCTTAAACCCTAAAACAACGGAACGGAAAATAATTGTTGATAATAGTTCATAATAATATAGGGAAGCTTAAAAATATCAAATTCGCAAATCTCTAATGTCCTTCGTTTTAAACGGGATATGTAACGCCCTAACTTAAAAGTATTACAACCCGCCATGTATTCTCTCTTATATAGGACACGTAAAGGCTCTAATATCCACAATAATGTATAATTCACCTGTTAACACACATAGGGTATCTCATAGGATACAAAACCTGTTTAAACTAAAAACATATATCTCATAAAAAATAAACTCCTAGTTCAAGCATAAAATCCAAGTCAGCATCACATAGCCAACAAATTCACCAGAACTAAAAACTGTTTACATCAAAAATCTTTCATTGAAACCAACCTAAACATCCAACTACAATTTGAAAAGATCTAAACATGTCTTTTCTTTAGAAATCCTGATATTTAAAGACTAGTTCTCGGCTGGGTAGTCGGGTCTGCTATCACCATCCCTATTAGCAAAGAATAACTCATATCCAGAAAGATCATATATCATATCCTCTTCACATATACCTGAAATTTAAAAGAACGAGCGACGACGCCCAGTACGATAACTCTAATCCAAAAACAAATGCATATGCACATACAACAGGCAGATAATTTATGTAACTTAAACTAATGCAAACAATCATATTATTATCTTTCTTAAGCCAACAAAACAACACAGTCCAGTATTAGATATACTGTAATCCCGAACTCGGAGTTACTTAGACCCCATTGAAAATCATACAATTTTTCGAAAATAATAATCATATACATATATGGATGAGTGGGTACTCTCCAAACACCCGAATCTAGAACACCTAATTCTACCAAAATCATATCAAGGCACGAGTCCACTAGGAACAACCTCACACCAAGATCATCAGATGCCTCACTAGTATCTGTCACGCACCATAGGGTACCCTAAACGTAACAGTCCTCCACATGCCATATAAGATTCCCGAATTACCACCTTAGTCTTTCGAGAGTCTCATATAGATGTAAGGCATACCTTTACACAATAGAGTACAAGTCCGAATGGAGATAAAAGCTTAATTTGGCATGCATAGGCAATAGGATATAATTCATGAAACATAAATAAATATTACAAATTCTAAGGGGCATTCCCCCGCAAAAGAATATTTAACGGTCCATTACAGTCATCCAAGTCTTAGAAGTTTAGAAAGTCTAATACAGAAATTACAACTTCTAGGGAAAACTCCTAGCTTCGGTACCTGTTCAGCCGGTCTCGTCGCCTAAGCCATAAATGTGTAAGCTGAAAAAGGAATGGACTGTAGGGACGTAAGCTAACTAGCTTAGTGAGTGTAATCTCCCACAAAACATTTGTGTCACAGCAATTCAAGCAAGTTATTAATCAAGCAAGTGTATGCATCAAACACATGAGTTCAACATACATATGACCAACCGGAAATCATATGTGGATGGAATTGCGCCCTCCATCCCGGGTTAGCAGATTAACGACTACTGCGGTACTAACAATATCCCTTTATGGTTCACGACTAACCTATGATTATTCGATGTCGTTTATGGTTCATGACTAACCTACGATTATTCGATGTCGTTTATGGTTCACGGCTAACCTATGATTATTCGATGTTGTTTATGGTTCACGACTAACCTACTACGATTATTCGATGTCGTTTATGGTTCACGTCTAACCTACGATTATTCGATGTCGTTTATGTTCACGACTAACCTACGATTATTCGATGTCGTTTATGGTTCACGACTAACCTACAAATGCTAATGCTCCTTTCCCCTTGTGATATGCACATGTCAATTTAGCATTAGTCCAAGTAGTTGATTAAGCCAATTTACTTAGGCGATCAATCAATTTATCAGACAATCCATCATAGCTAACTAACAATCAAAGTTTATCACCCGGTTTTGATATTCTCAATTTGAGTTCTCACATCATCATCATCAACATATAATTTCCCATCATTCCCCATTATTCGTATTCCATTCATTTGTCCTACATTCTAGTGCACTACTTTACAAGCACAATACAATAAACGAATTGGGAAGAAAAACTCACTCCGCCATTGGTACTCCGTTCTCCTAGTAATAATAGTCTGGAGGCAAATAGTCACCGTCCACGGGTTCACCTACTCAAATAAGAAATACCCTAATAAATTATCTACCAACTTAAGACACTAAACTCTAAGAAAACTTAGTGAAACCGAAATCGCGTTATTTTCAAAGTTCCGTTTTAAAATGGCCATAACTTGGTCTTTAAGTCGGAATTTCGCAAATTTTTAACCCATTTCTATCTACTTCGGAAGAGCTTTCTAAATATGAAGTTTAAATCAAGTTTTGAAAATATCTAATTCTTGGAATTGAGGGATCAGATCTCTACAGCGGTTTATCAATTCCAAAAATGCGGTTTTTGATGAATGCATTTGAGATTCCTAAGTATAAAATGATACTAAATGCAATGGTAAATGATTTTCCCTATCATGAATGTCATGATGTGAACTTTAATGAGTCTATGTTCTCATAACTTTTTAGATTTAAAGAATTTTAAAATAAACTTTCTTAGAAACCATTTTATACCAATGTTTAGTAAGGGAATTTCCTACACTTGACCACACCTACATATTACAAGGATTTTCTTTAGAAAACTCTACTTTCTTTTAAAATTTTGACCCTATATTAGTTATATCCTAAGGCCTTTATTTCTTTAATAAAATTCACATTTATAAACTTTTAAGTGGGTCTTTTACTATGGGGTTTCCAAAAATCCGAATTTACAAAAGTCCATTTCCAAGTTGATTCCTTTAGGAAAAAAATATTTTGTACTTAAAACTTTAAGTATATTATACCTATATCCTAAGGACTTCATTTATTTAAGAAAATATCATTTTTGAAGTTGGAAAATAGTGTTTTCTAACCCTACATACATTATTACGAATTTTTGTACATGACTTCTAGCTCAAAACTCCTATGGACTTTATTTCTTGTTTCCAACCTTTTCTTAGTAAAAACTCATTTAGACTCATGAAAAATACTACTAAACAGTACCTATTACTGATAGGCTTCATTTCTCTTATAAAATATATTTTAGAAGTTGTTTAAAGTGTTTTTGACCTAGGTTTTCAAAGTCATCCGATTTTCATAAGTCTTTTCTTGTAAAGTACTTTTCTTTTTTACTTCATGGACTCATCTGTCTATAGATCCATAACTAGGAAAGTAATTTACTAAAGACAAAAGTATTTAAGACTATTAATGCACATAAAAACAAAATAATAATGAAACCTTAAATGCCTACATGATCATGAGTGATAAAGTGATGATCTACTTTATCAAATGCTTAAATGAGTTTTGAAAACGTAAAAACAATATTTTTATAAAAGATCTTTGTTTAAAGACACTTTTTTGTTGGAGGAACATCAAGCTTTTTGGTATGAAAGCTTCTTTAAAAATTGATCCACTTTGTAATGGTTCGGGATTCTTGTTTTGATATCTCATTGTCCCTACTAAAAGATCATGGGAACATGGAGTTGAAATATCCAAAAATCACTTAGCCATAACAAAGTTTTATGAGTGGAAAGAAGTAAAAGTTTACTTACTTGAAGGTAAATGGAAGATGAAAAGAAGAATGGAAGTATGTGTGTGTGTGGGGGCTTAGGGAAGTTTCGGCCAAAGGGGAAATGGGGAGAGAAGAGAGCTTTTACACTTTGTAAGTTTTGGAAAGTGAAAGAATGAGGAGAGAGAGGAAAGATAGCTTATATAGGAGTTGGAATTAGGTTAAGTGTAAGAAAAATTTCAAATGGGGCATGGATGGGAGGGGGGTGGGGATGTGATTGTCTACTTGATTTGCCTTTGATTTGATTCTTGCATCACTTGTCATAATTAAATAAAGATGAAGGGACAAAAGTTATGGAAGAAGGAAGGGATTTGATTGATGGTAAGAGTTAGATTTGTAGGGTGGCTATAGGTAGACTAGGTGGTACTTTATGAATAGTATGAATAGTTGACAAGACAATTTAATTTCCGGTAGTAATGAAATACGAATAAAAAGGCTATAACTGTATTTTTCATAAACCGGAAAATTATGAAAAATATATTTTTGAAATCCTTATTTTATTTCGGTTCAAATGAGTACTCATAAGTATATTTTTGAAATTCTAGTTCCGGGGCACGTTTTTCTATAATGGGTCTCGGGATGACCCGGAATTGAAATTTTCAAAAATCTGATATTTTCTTAGTTTGAAATATAATTAGAACTATATCAAATTAAATTTTCTTTAAAAGTTTTAATTGGAAACCGAGGAAAAGCCGGAATTAGGGTTCCTAGTTCTCACTCCAGACTTGAGCTATTCCGGTTTAGGGTTTTGGTTTCCGGTTCTAGGGTTATCTTGGCTACTTGAAAAACCGGGGTTTACAACCTACCCACCTTAAAAAGAGTTTTGTCCTCAAAACTGAACTGACGTACCTTGATTCTCAAACAACTCGGGGTATTTCCTTCGGATTTCCTCTTCGGCTTCCCAAGTTGCTTCCTCAGAAGTGTGGTTTCTCCACAATACTTTAACATATCGGATCTCTTTATTCCGAAGCTTCTGAGTCTTCTTATCCAAGATTTCTACTGGGTGCTCTTCGTAGGTGAGATTTTCCTTTAACCGAATCGGTTCCAACTCCACTATCCGCTCAGGGTCAGGTACATACTTCCTTAACACTGATACGTGGAACACATTATGAACTCCCGACAAATTCGGCGGCAGGCTAGCCGATAGGCCAAATCTCCCACTCTTTCCAAGATCTCAAAAGGTCCAATATACCTTGGGCTTAATTTCCCTTGAGCCCGCATTCTCTTTATGCTCTTGATTGGGTTTATCTTCAAATAGACATGGATCGCCTACTTGAAATTCCAGTTCTCTTCTCTTCAGATCAGCCCAACTCTTTGTCTGTCTTGAGCCTCTTTCATTTTCTGTTGAATAACCCGGACTTTATCAGCTGCTTCTTGAACCAATTCAGGACCAATAGCTAGCTTTTCCACATCATCCCAAAACAGGGGACCTACAACGCCGTCCATATAAGGCTTCGTATGGTGGCATCTGAATGGTTGAGTGGTAGCTATTGTTATAGGCAAACTCAATTAGGGGTATTGATTATCCCAACTTCCTTTGAATTCCAATATGCAAGCCCTTAACATGTCCTCCAAGGTCTGAATGGTTCGCTCAGACTGTCCATCTGTCTGAGGATGGTAGGCAGCTGAAATGCAACTTGGTGCCTAGGCTCTTTTGTAGCTCGTCCAGAACTTTGAAACAAACCTTGGATCCCGATCTGAAATGATTCCCGCTGGAATACCATGAGTCGCACAATTTCCCGATGTGTATCCTAGCCAATTTGTCCAACGAATAGGTCATATTAATTGGTAGGAAGTGTGCTGACTTCGTCAAACGGTCCACTATTACCCAGACTGCATCACATCCAGTGGATGCTCGGGAATCCACACACAAAGTCCATTGAAATTTGATCCCACTTCCATTCGGGATAGGTAGTGGCTTTAATAATCCACCTGGCCGTTGATGTTCTACTTTGACTTGCTGACACACGGCGCACTTCATAACATAATCGCCACATCCCTCTTCAATCCATTCCACCAATAGTGGCTTTTTATGTCCTGATACATTTTTGTACCTCCGGATGCACAGTGTAACCGGAGTTGTGAGCTTCGCTCATGATTCTTTTCTCAATTCTTCATCTTCCGGTACACATAATCTTCCTTTCATTCTAACCACCTCTTCATCATCCAGGGTAAAGTCACTATACTTCCCTTTGAGCACTTCTTCTTTGATCTTCCCTATCGCCTCATCATATCTTTGGGCTTCTTTAATCCTGTCGATCAAGTGGGTTCCATAACCAAATTTGCTATCTCCACTTCGACATCTTGCCCTACGAATTCAATTCTTAACCTTTCGAATTCCTTTATAGCTCTTTTTGCTCTGTGATTAGGCTGCCACTTCTCCATAATTCTTTCTGCTCAAGGCGTCAGCCACAGCATTTACCTTTCCGGGCAGTAATTTATTCCCAAGTCATAGTCCTTATGAGTTCCAACCACCGTCTCTGCCTCATATTTAACTCCTTTTGTGTGAACAATATTTGAGACTCTTATGATCTGTGTACACTTCACACCTTTGCCCATACAAATAATGTCTCCATAACTTCAAGGCAAAAACCACAGCGGCCAATTCCAAATCATGTGTTGGATAGTTCTGTTCATGAGGCCTTAATTGCCTGGAGGCATAGGCAATGACTTTCCCTCTTGCATCAGTACACAACCGAGGCCATTCCTAGAGGCGTCGCTATGCACTGTGTAGGCTTTTCAGGATCGGGCAATACCAAAATGGGAGCTGATACTAAGCGCCGTTTCAACTCTTGGAAACTTTGCTCCCTCTTATCTGTCCATTCGAATTTCTCATTCTTTTGCGTCAGTTGAGTCAGAGGTTTGGCAATCTTGGAAATCCTTTACAAACTTGCGGTAATAACCAGCCAAACCTAGGAAGCTTCTCACTCGGTTACCGTTTCGGGCTGTTTCCAATCCACTACCTTTGATCTTTTCTGGGTCAACGATATTCCATCTCCGTCACTACATGTCCAAGAAAGATATCTATCCAACCAAAAATCGCACTTAGATAGCTTGGCGTACAACTTATTTTCTCTTAAGGTTTGTACGCCATCTTAGGTGCTCCTATGTTTCTCTGGTTTTGGAATAGATCAAAATATCATCTATGAACACGATTACACATTTATCCAAGAGCGGTTTGTAAATTCGGTTCATAAGGTCCATGAATGCAGCAGGTGCATTGGTTAACCCAAATGGCATACCAAGAATTCAAATGCCCGTACCGTGTACGAAAGGCTGTCTTAGGCACATCTTCGGCTTGATTCTCAATTGGTGATAACCCGAGCGCAAATCAATGCGCGAGAACACACTTGCCCCTTGAGCTGATCAAAGAGGTCGTCGATTCTTGGAAGGGGGTATCGATTTTTGATGGTGACTTTATTCAACTCCCGTAATCGATACATAATCTCATAGACCCGTCCTTCTTCTTCACAAACAACACCGGTGCGCCCCATGGCGACACGCTGGGTCTATGAATCCTTGATCCAAAAGCTCCTGTAATTGGGTTTTAATTCCTTCAATTCCACCGGAGCCATCCGGTATGGTGCCTTTGATATCGGCTCTGTACCTGGAGCTAGAGTGATTTCAAAATCAATCTCTCTTTTCGGTGGTAAACCGGGTAAGACTTCAGGAAATACATCCTCAAACTCATTCACCACGGGTATGTCACTCTTTTCTCCTCTCTCCTCTCTAATCCAGGCATCTTCTATTGGCACAATTTCCTCATCTTCCATCATTAGCTCGAAGGAGCTTAATCCGTAATCTCTTCGCACCATGATCTCTCCAAGGAAGTCTACTCTCTCCTTCCTGTGGTCATCAAAACTTATCATCTTTCTTTGACAGTCCACAATGGCTTTAACCTTACTTAGCCAATTCATCCAAGGATAACTTCATATTTACTCATCTCCAAGACTATCAAATCGCTTGCTGAGATGTGTCCTTGGATTTCTAGCAAACAATCCTTTATTATCTCTCGAGTCGACACAACACTACCTGTGGGTGTCTTAATCCTTAAGGTTGTGGTTATCATGGCTATGGGTAGACCAAGCTGCTTAGCTAAGCTGGTAGTGATAAAGGAGTGGGATGCTCCCGTATCAAACAACACATAAGCTTCATTCCCATTTACTCCTATGCGTCCCGTTACCATAAACATTTATCTATTCCAGGGTTTCCAGATTTCACTTTTCCTCTTTCACAGTTTTAAATTTTTCCTTTTTAAAACTTGCTAAGAAAACAAAGAACTTTATCTTAAAAAGGAACTTGTTACTAACCTGTCACTAGCCGCCATCCACATCGTCGTCTTGGTCCAGCGCGGCCAGCTCCATGCCTTCCTCCTCCTCATCCTCGATCATCCATTGGCCTTCAAAGTTATACAGCCGCATCCCATGCATGGCCGAGGCTGCACGGTTTCCACTTTTGCTACCGGACCTTTGGGTGATATCATTTCCCGGGTTTCCATAAGGCCGGGTAGTCCCACTTTCCCATTGAGGGCACTCGGAGGTTACATGGCCCTTTTCCTTGTTAAGGTAGCAGGTTATAGTCATCTTCTTTGGGCAAGCATAAACCAAATGACCTGCTTGCCACAAAAGAAACACTTGCCCTTCAGCTGGGGGCATTGTCTTGGGTAGTGGCTTCCTTTGCACTTCCAACAGGAAATGTTGGACTTGGTTGGGTTAAAACTTCCCACCAGGATTATCCTTAATACCATGGTATGGCTTGAATCTTTTCCCTCTATAGCTCAAGCTGGAGGCATCAAAGTGCCTTTTTTCGAACACTTTTGTCCGGTTCAGCATACTTTCTCTTCTTGGCCCCTTCAATCAGACGGGCCTTCTCAATCACCTCAAGGTAGGTCGGCAATCCAGATTCCTGTATCTTTACCCTTAGGTCCTCATCGAGACCTTCCAGGAATACTTGTTTCTGCAGCTCCTCACTATTTTTGTATGATTCAGGAGCATACTGCAGTAGGTGATTGAATTCTGTTTCGTACTGCTCAACCGTTCTGCCTCTTTGTCTCACATGCAGGAAATCTGCACTGTACCTTACTCGGAGGCTGGCGGGGAAGTAGTTCTCTAGGAACTCTCTACCAAAGGTCTCCCAGCTGATTGGGGGTGCCAAACTCCTTCGCTTCGATTCCCACCATACACGTGCATTATACCTCAACATGTATGTGCCGTACTCCAATCGGAGGTGTGGTGAGGTCTCGTAGGCTGCAAAGGAGCGCTTAATTTAAGCCAACCAATCTTCTGCCTCATCGGGCTTTCCAAAGCCCCATCAAAGTAGCGGTTGCTCTTTATAAATCAGGGAGGGAACTCTTTGGTATCCTCTTTGCGGTAGAGGGGTGGGTACGAGCATTATAAGATTGCTGCTCTGGTGGTATGGGAAACTCCGCTTGCATTTCCTGTATGGACGGGGGTGGTGGAGGTGGTGGCAAAGATGCAGATCCCTTAGACTTGGTTCGGGATTTTGGGGTTGGTTCTGGTTTTGGTTCTGGATGAATGCAGCAAACATATTTGTTAAATTCCCGATTGCATTCATTTCAATTGCTGCTTGGGGATCGGCTGAGCAGCTTCAGGTATGCTAGCTTGGGGTGATCCGGTTGGTTCGCGCTACTAGCCTCACTTGGGAGTGGTTCTTGCTCCCTGTTTCGGTTTCTCCGGTTTCGTCTGTTACATATTGTCTTAATAAGTTTTATTTCTTCTTTAGAGTTTTGCGGCTTATAAAACTTTGGCTAAAGAGTTTTCGAAAATTCTAGGAATAATTTAGAGAAACATAGAATTCATAAAAGGCTCAAAGAAAATTCAAAGCTCCAAGTCGTTCACAAAAAGGCTCTTAGAGTAAAGAAATCATAGCAATCGAAGGAATTCCAAATCAAGAAATCATAATAACAAAGAATTTCTGAATCAAATGATGATATGAATGAGAATATGTTTATGCAATTAAGTATAATGAATGTAGCCTACTACTAATGCAAAAGTATGATGCTTGTGAAACTTCATTCTTGGAATCAACATAATACTTCATTGATTTGATGTGCTGTACAAGAGTTGTTTTTCAATTAAGCTTACAAAATTAGACAACACAAAAAATCTTCCGAACTAACCGATAAAGTCTACCTAACAACATCTAGGGACATGGAAGGAAAAAGACAAGGAAAACAACATACTAAACCATAAAGAGATCCTAAGGCAATTTGGC
Organism: Combretum micranthum; assembly: GCA_024138025.1. Classification (NCBI taxonomy): domain Eukaryota; kingdom Viridiplantae; phylum Streptophyta; class Magnoliopsida; order Myrtales; family Combretaceae; genus Combretum; species Combretum micranthum. The sequence goes on from JAMXBD010003268.1 coordinate 120,189, forward strand.
ATCCCGCATTGCCTACTATTCAAAAGAAACCATTGGACTCTATGGGATACTAGGTCCTATAGCTTAATCAGAGTCGTCTGATGAGGGACTGGGGAGTCGTCCTCGACTAGAAGATCCTCCATCATCCTTTCGGATGAACTGACTCAAATAGGCCCTTACAGTCAATCTCCTTCTCTGAGCGGGTCGGGCTAGAGGCTCTGGTTCCTCCTCTTCTTCTTCCTCTTCCTCTTCCTCTTCTTCTTCCTCTTCCTCTTCTTCTCTCTCACTTCTTGATCTCCCTTGATTTTTCTCTATCACTCATCATTCATTGATTCATTCCTAATTCCCATCTCTCTTTCCGCTTCTCTTCCAGCTTCCTCCCACATCCTGCTCCATCTTTCTCTGAATTCACCTATCCAAGGGTCAGCTTCATTCATTCTCTCCACAGGTTCCGGAACTACCGGCTCAGGGGCTATGGCATCAACCTCAGGGGGATGCTCGCCTACCGGGTATATATCTTTCCATACGGTGGGGTCGAATTCTGGTTCTACCCTCCCACTATCGGGTATGTCCAGATCCCTATTGAAGTCCCATACAACTGGTTCTGGTAGTGGGTTGGGTTGTTCTGGAGCTATGACTGGAGGGGTAGGGGATCTAGGTATTTCTCTTCCATCCAATTCGGGTCCTCTTCTGGGTCTTCCTCCTCCTCAGATTCCTCCACATTGTTTTCTCCTCCCTCATTGTTTCCTTCATTCACCTCTTCCTCAACAACTGGGGCATTAATCAGATGTACTCCCCCGTTTCCTACTTGTGGAGCTGGAGCTCCTCCTAGAAATGGTACAATATCGAGGTATCTAGCTTGCCACACAAAATGATTTCTAATATCCGCCAGATTCCAATCCCTATGATCATCAGGTCATCTCGGGCATGCACATAAAGTGGTCCTATACCATGCCAAGTCCCAAAGTCTGGGTGGGTGGGGCTCCTTCATTCTTAGAATAAATGTAGCTTCTCTTAGCATAGGTTCTCCAGCATATTCTACCATCACCCTCTCTAGGGTATAAATAGTCTCCATGATTGTCCATCTCCTTCTTCTTATTGGATCGTATCTTAATTGATCTATCACAGATATCCATCTTGTATACCTAAGACCTTCTTTCCATAATTTATACATTCCTTATGTCCTAGGTCGTTGTACCAATGCAAAGTCTTCGCATAAACCCTTAGCCGTAGTCGGTATTCCACCATAGTCTCATTAGTCTTTTGGTGAAGTTTCTAGCTCTTTCTCGGGTTTCACCCAAGGAAACCTACAACAAGAAAACTATTAATTAGCCTAGCTTTTAACTCCAATTTTATCCTAGTTACTTAGTTCTAGGTTCGATTTTAACTCTATTGTCATGCCTAATAACCTAGTGCTCTGATACCAACTTAAACTGTCACGCCCCATAGGGTACCCTAAACGTAACAGTCCGCCACATGCCATATAAGATTCCCGAATTACCACCTTAGTCTTTCGAGAGTCTCATATAGATGTAAGGCGTACCTTTACACAATAGAGTACAAGTCCGAATGGAGATAAAAGCTTAATTTGGCATGCATAGGCAATAGGATATAATTCATGAAACATAAATAAATATTACAAATTCTAAGGGGCATTCCCCCGCAAAAGAATATTTAACGGTCCATTACAGTCATCCAAGTCTTAGAAGTTTTCTATGGAAGTCTAATACAAAATTACAACTTCTAGGGAAAACTCCTAGCTTCGGTACCTGTTCAGCCGGGTCTCGTCGCCTAAGCCATAAATGTGTAAGCTGCAAAAGGAATGGACTGTAGGGACGTAAGCTAACTAGCTTAGTGAGTGTAATCTCCCACAAAAACATTTATGTCACAAAATTCAACAAGTTATTAATCAAGCAAGTGTATGCATCAAACACATGAGTTCAACATACATATGACCAACCGGAAATCATATGTGGATGGAATTGCGCCCTCCATCCCGGGTTAGCAGATTAACGAATCTGCGGTACTAACAATATCCCGTTTATGGTTCACGGCTAACCTACGATTATTCGATGTCGTTTATGGTTCACGACTAACCTACGATTATTCGATGTCGTTTATGGTTCACGACTAACCTACGATTATTCGATGTCGTTTATGGTTCACGACTAACCTACGATTATTCGATGTCGTTTATGGTTCACGACTAACCTACAAATGCTCATGCTCCATCCCCTTGTGATATGCACATGTCAATTTAGCATTAGTCCAAGTAGTTGATTAAGCCAATTTACTTAGGCGATCAATCAATTTATCAGACAATCCATCATAGCTAACTATACAATCAAAGTTTATCACCCGGTTTCGATATTCTTAATTTGTTCTCACATCATCATCAATCATATAATTTCCCATTAATCCCCATCATTCATATTCCATTCAATTGACCTACATTCTAGTGCACTACTTTACAAGCACATACAATAAATGAATTGGGAAGAAAAACTCACTCCGCCATTGGTACTCCGTTCTTCTAGTAATAATAGTCCGGAGGCAAATAGTCACCGTCCACGGGTTCACCTATTCATATAAGAAATACCCTAATAAGTATTCTATCAACTTAGACACTAAAACTCTAAGAAAACTTAGTGAAACCGAAATCGCGTCATTTCGAAGTTCCGTTTTAAAATGGCCATAACTTGGTCGTTTTAAGTCGGAATTTCGCAAATTTTATACCGATTTCTATCTACTTCGGAAGAGCTTTCTAAATATGAAGTTTAAATCAAGTTTTGAAAATATCTAAGCCTCGGAATTGAGGGATCAGATCTGTACAGCGGGTTTCAATTCCAAAAATGCGGTTTTGATGAATGCATTTGAGATTCCTAAGTATAAAATGATACTAAATGCAATGGTAATGATTTTCCCTATCATGAATGTCATGATGTGAACTTTAATGAGTCTATGTTCTTATAACTTTTTAGATTTAAAGAATTTTAAAATAAACTTTTCTTAGAAACCATTTTATACCAATGTTTAGTAAGTGAATTTCCTACACTTGACCACACTACATATTACAAGGATTTTCTTTAGAAAAATCTACTTTGTTTAAAGAAATTTTGACCCTTATATTAGTTATATCCTAAGGCCTTTATTTCTTTAATAAAATTCACATTTATAAACTTTTAAGTGGGTCTTTACTATGGGGTTTCCAAAAATCCGAATTTACAAAAGTCCATTTTCAAGTTGATTCCTTTAGGAAAAATATATTTTGTACTTAAACTTTAAGTATTATTATACCTATATCCTAAGGACTTCATTTATTTAAGAAAATATCATTTTTGAAGTTGGAAAAATAGTGTTTTCTAACCCTACATCCATTATTACGAATTTTGTCTACATGACTTTTAGCTCAAAACTCCTATGGACTTCATTTCTTGTTTCCAACATTTTCTTTAGTAAAAACTCATTTAGACTCATGAAAAATACTACTAAACATTACTATTACCCATAGGCTTCATTTCTCTTATAAAATATATTTAGAAGTTGTTAAAAGTGTTTTTGACCTAGGTTTTCAAAGTCATCCGAATTTTCATAAGTCTTTTTCTTGTAAAGTACTTTTCTTTTTGACTTCATGGACTCATCTATCTATAGATCTATATACTAGGAAAGTCATTTACTAAAGACAAAAGTATTAAAGACTATTAATGCACATAAAAAAAATAATAATGAAACCTTAAATGCCTACATGATCATGAGTGAATAAAGTGATGGATCTACTTTATCAAATGCTTAAATGAGTTTTGAAAACGTAAAAACTATATTTTTATAAAAGATCTTTGTTTAAAGACACTTTTTGTTGAAGGAACATCAAGCTTTCGGTATGAAAGCTTCTTTAAAAGTTAGATCCACTTTGTAATGGTTCGGGATTTGTTTTGATATCTCATTGTCCCTACTAAAAGATCATGGGAACATGGAGTTGAAATATCCAAAAATCACTTAGCCATAACAAAGTTTTATGAGTGGAAAGAGTAGAAGTCTACTTACTTGAAGGTAAATGGAAGATGAAAAGAAGAATGGAAGTTATGTGTGTATGTGGGGGCTTAGGGAAGTTTCGGCCAAAGGGGGAAATGGGGAGAGAAGAGAGCTTTTACACTTTGTAAGTTTTGGAAAGTGAAAGAATGAGGAGAGAGAGAGAGGAAAGATAGCTTATAAGGAGTTGGAATTAGGTTAAGTGAGTAAGAAAATTTCAAATGGGGCATGGATGTGGGGGGGGGGGGGGGGGGTGATGTGATTTGTCTCCTTGATTTGCCTTTGATTTGATTCTTGCATCACTTGTCATAATTAAATAAGATGAAGGGACAAAGTTATGGAAGAAAGGAAGGATTTGATTGATGGTAAGAGTTTAGATTTGTAGGGTGGCTAGTAGGTAGACTAGGTGGTACTTTATGAATAGTAATGAATAGTTGACAAGACAATTTAATTTCCGGTAGTAATGAAATACGAATAAAAAGCTATAACTGTATTTTTCATAAACCGGAAAATTATGGAAAATATATTTTTGAAATCCTTATTTTATTTCGGTTCAAATGAGTACTCATAAGTATATTTTGAAATTCTAGTTCCGGGGCACGTTTTTCTATAATGGGTCTCGGGATGACCCGGAATTGAAATTTTCCAAAAATCTGATATTTCCTTGGTTTGAAAGATAATTAGGAACTATATTCAAATTTAAATTTTCTTATAAAAGTTTTTAATTGGAAAGAGGAAAAGCTGGAATTAGGGTTCCTAGTTCTACTCCAGACTTGAGCTATTCCGGTTTAGGGTTTTGGTTTCCGGTTCTAGGGTTATCTTGACTTGAAAAACCGGGGTTTACAGTATCACTATCTGCTAGGTCTTTACTGGTCAAAGCTAAGCACAACCAAAACAAACAATTATTAAACCGAATATAATTAGATTTATTATGAAATTTATGTTCCTACAAGCATTCAATCAATACTAAACTTACAAGCAAAAACAATAAGCAGGGATTGGTCGTACCTTTCTCGATTTTAGGAATTTTAATATGAATCTCCTAAAAATCCTTTATTGACAACACTCGACCATAACTAAATATCCGAAATCTACAACACTTCAATCAATATTAACAATACAACAACAACCCAAATCTCCAAATTCTTGCCAACAACATACATATATATAACAGATAAGAACACGATATAAATAAATCCTAATGTACTATAACTCCCAAAATCCTAACCTGACAAAGAAAATCACCAAGTTGCACCGTCTAACCAGATCAATCTTCCACAACAATCTACAGAACTCGATAATCCTCTAAAACCCTAATATTCATAACAACAAGAACAATCACATTCATATCAATTATGTACCTTTATTGAATCTTTATGTTTAAAAGACTTTACTTACTTTATCAGATCACCAAACCCGAATTTTTCTCAAAATTTCGGATTCCACACAAAGCTAGGGTTTTTCTCCAAAAAACATTCATGAAAAATCCATAAAACCCTAAGAAAACCCATACAAATTCGTATATAATCCATATGAGAAGGTTAAGATCACTTACTTTAGATCAAAAACCCTCTTGATGATTCTCTAACCCTAGATCTTCACTAACACTCCAAAACTCTCTTTGATAAAGCAAAAATATAAATAAATGTTTCTATCAAAAACCATTTTTTGCGTCTCATATTTATAGAATTTGGTCATATGCTAGCCTACACTAGTGGCGTACATATAAATCTTGCCTGCGTACACCTTAGCTAGCAAAAATTACAGAGCACTGGTGGCATTCATAGAGGCTTTGAATTCCTAGAACTTTGATCCAACAACATATGCCGGCAAATCCATGACCTACGTCGGCAACGTTCCTATCCGACGTTAAAAGAAACTCTTGCATACAGCGGCATTCCACCTAGCGTTAAGAAAAACGTTACTGTTCCCTTCCTACGCCGTCTCTATGCCGAAGGCGTAGATTCTCCAGATGGCGGCGTTGAATCTATTAAAAATTGCAGAAATCCAAACTTCAACATTTGTTCTACAATCAAACTTAAACATTTATAATTTACTTGTTTTGACCTTAAACTCATTCTATATGATCTTATTCATAATTCATTATATTTTCATCTTTATTTCTGGATTTTATATCTCTCCTCTCCTAAAAAGAACTTTCATCTCGAAAGTTACTTGGATTAATGAAACAGCTCTAGATATTTCATTCTTATATGTCTTCTTCTAGCTCCGAGGTATCTTCACGTTCAGTTTGATTAGTCTATTGCTCTCTCAATATTTGATCACCTTGCTTCCAGAATCTTCTCCTTAGAGTCCACAATTCTTATCGGATTTTCAATCATCGTAAAGTTCGACTGCACTTTCAATGGTTCAAGTGCTACTATCTCTTTTGGATCTCTGACATATTTTTGAGCATGGTACGTGGAACATATTTTGCACTCCCTCCAAGTTAGGCGGTGGTAAAGCTAATCTATAAGTCATGTCGCCTATCCTTTCAAGAATCTATATGGTCCCACATATCGAGGATTTAACTTTCTCTTAAGCTAAATCTAACAACTCCTTTTGTTGGTGAAATCTTTAGCAAAACGTGCTCACCCACTTGAAATTTCAAGGGTCTTCTTTGTTTATCCGCATAACTCTTTTGTCTACTTTGAGCAGCTTGCAACCTTTGCCTGATCAAACTGACCTTATCAACTGCATCTTGGACTACTTGGTCCCAACAACTGTCTTTCATCCACTTCATCCCAATGAATAGGTGATCTAAACTTTCTATCATAAAGCGCTTCGTATGGAGGCATGCCAATTGATGCTTCATAACTGTTGTTGTAGGCAAATTCTACTAGTGGCAAATGCTCATCCCAACTCCCTTCAAAATACAAATGCATGCTCTCAACATATCTTCTAAAGTCTGTATAGTCCTTTCAGATTGCCCATTAGCCTGAGGATGATAAGTAGTACTAGACACGACATTGGTTCCTAAAGCTTGATGCAGACTTTTCCAAAATCTCCAACAAATGTAGTATCCCTATTTGACATGATTGTTACTAGTATTCCGTGCAATCTCACAATCTCCTTGATGTACAACTGTGCCAGACACTCTAACCTATAACCAGTCTTAATAGGTATAAAGTAAGCTACCTTTGTGAGAAGATCCATAACGACCCAAATTGAATCAAACTTATCTCTTTTCTTGGGTAAAGCGGAAACAAAAATCCATAGTGATATGTTCCCACTTCCACTATGGTATTGGCAAAGGCTTAAACTCACCTGCCGGTTTCATGTGCCTAATTAATCATCTGGCACATATGGCACTTAGATATGTATTCCACTATCTCCTTTTTCATATTGTTCCACAGAATAGTTTTTCAAATCCTAGTACATCTTGTTCCTCCAGGATGAATGGAATAACTAGAGTAGTACGCTTCCTTCAACAATTCCCTCTTAAGTTCTCCTTGCACTGGCACACACAATCCCCTGTTGTACCTAAGGATACCTTCATCATCCACATAAAGCTCTGGTGCTTGATCTATCTCCATTTTCCTCTTTATATCCAAGATACTTTGATCATCTGTCTAAGCTGTCTTGATTCTATCCATAAGAGTAAGTTGAATTCCCATATTAGCTAATCTTTCACCTATTTGTCTTGTAACTATTTCCAACTCAAGTTTCTCATATCATCAATGAGATGACGTTCTACCGTGATCAAAGCTACAAGATTCTCTATTTTATTTCTGCTTATGGCATCAACTACCACATTCGCCTTTCCTGAATGATACTGAATATCAATATCATAATCCTTTATCAGTTCCAACCATTTTCTCTTTCTCATGTACAACTCTTTCTAGGTAAGATTTACTTTAAACTTTTGTGATCCGTATACACTTTACATCCTTCCCCATATAGGTAGTGTCCCACAGCTTCAAAGCATGCACAACTGCTACTAGTTCCAAATCATGAGTAGGATAATTTCTCTCATAGGTCTTTAACTGTCTGGAAGCATATGCTATAACCCCGCCTCTCTGCATCAGCAACATCCTAAACCTTGTATAGAGGTGTCATATAAATAGCATACTCTCACCACTCACAAGTAAGGCTAGCACTGGAGCAAATACTAACTTATTCTTCAACAACTAAAAACTAGCTTCACAGTTTTCACTCCATTCATACGTCACTCCCTTCTGTGTCAACCGAGTCAAAGGACTGGCAATTTTGGAAAAATCTTCCATAAATCTTCTGTAATATCCCACCATTCCTAGAAAACTTCTAATTTCCGTCACAGTCATGGGTCTTGGCCATTCAACAACTACTTTGACTTTCTCAGGATCCACTAATATCCACTACCATCAAAAACATGTCCTAAGAAAGACACTTGTTCCAACCAAAACTCACATTTTGAAAACTTCGCATATAACTTCTCTTCCTTCAATCTGGTCAGAACTAATCTTAAATGTTCTTTGTGCTCCTCTTTACTCCTTGCATACACCAACACGTCATCAATGAAGACTACCATAAAATATCAAAATACTCCCTGAAGACTCTGTTCATCAAATCCATAAATACTGTTGGTGCATTGGTGAGTCCAAAAGGCATGACAACAAATTCATAGTGTCCATACCTTGTTTTGAAAGCTGTTTTCTGAATATCTTCGGCTTTCACTCTCAACTAATGATTTCCAGATCTCAAATCTATTTTTGAGACATTGAAGTTCCTACCATTCTTCTTGACAAATAGAATTGGAGCTCCCCAAGGCGAAATAGTAGGATAATGAACTTTTGCTTCAACAAATCATCCAACTGCACTTTAAGCTCAACAAGTTCTGTAGGAGCCATTCGATAAGGAGCTATTTAATTTGGTGCAGTACGGGTATCAGTCAATACAAACTCTACTTCCCTCTCTGGTGGTAATCAGGTAGATCCTTTGGAAAATTCTGTATACTACATACAATCGGAACATCCGACAAACTATCCCCTTCTTATCTTCTTTCAGCATAGCAGCCAAAACTGATCCTTCCCACATTCATAGGTTAGGTAGAACTAGAGGTCTTTGCATACAACTTATAAACAAACTGGTCACCATCAGGCTAACTGAATTCTACTACCAAGTTATGGCAATCAATCACCACATGGTACTTTGCCAACAGTCTACACCCAAAAATTACATCAAAATCTACATATCCAGCATTACCAAATTGCAGATAGATGTCTACCCTCTTTTTCAATATCCACATTCTACAGATCCATTCAATACAGACTCACTTCCAAAAGGGTACTAAAGATACACATCCAGACATAACTCAGTAGACATACCACAAACAGACATAAAAGG